>JABJVR010005054.1:0-13985 GCA_025773905.1 Chitala chitala | reverse complement strand
TGGCAAGTCCAAATTCTACCTTTAATGTGAGATTTTTGGGGAAAAAAAAGTTACAAATAAAAAACTACTACTGAGTGCAGTACACTCCTGTTTTTTTTATTCCAATGATTATGCTGGAGTAAATAATAAATGCATAAATACTTACTAAAATTAATAAATCAATAAATAAATGTCAGGAAAGGCCCGACTAACAACCCCTCATGGTGAGGCTCTACCCAATACTGCCTTTTAAAGACCTTCTTGGTCCACCATAGTAACCAGAACAATATACCCAACACAACTCACCCTGACCAGAAACAGTCTTGAATCCCCCTGGTTCCACAGACCGCAGAAGAAAAAAACCCATTCAGTTATTTATTAAACAAAAATCACTCGATAGCACCATTCCAACCCCACAATCCTTAGAAAACATTCTTACAAAATTACAATGCATGGATCCCGCAGTTCATACAAATATCACAAAAGTACACCACATCCAGTGGGCGAGTCGTAGGTCCAAGTAGAGCAGTTGACACTCACTATTCCCAACATATTGAAAAGAAGACAACTGGGCTAAACAAACATAACTCCCAGTCACCACAGACCAATCCTCTTCTGCTAAAGGGGAATAGTCCTGGTCCAGCAGTACTGAACTTCTGCTGGGGATCTGGATTGCAGAACCGCTCTCTGATCCAATGTTCCACAGCACATGCACTGAACAGCCAATCGTGAAGGCTGGAAAAAAAAACACCCTTAGCCCATTGGTACATCTGCACACACCACAAGGAAAGCCAAAGCAACTGAAGTGGTATCTCACATAAACAATTAATAATTTTTAATCTAGTAAGAAAATGTATTCTACATTGTTGTACAGGACATGTTATGATGCATTGGTATTACTGTTATTCCAGCACACAGTAGTACTTTGGATTTTAGTGCAGAAATGGAAAAAATAAACATAAATAAAATACTGGTTCTGTAAAGATAAAGATATGCCTTTGTGGCAATGTGTAGGTAATTAAACATCGGTTCTGCTCTTAATGGGACTTGTCTGTTTTTCCTGTCTACCAAACTAAAGACATTTCACTGCACAATTTAGGTGATATACAGGCTAATCCAATAACATTAAAAAGAAAAATTTTATTATTATTTATTATTATTCTCTTTCATGTCCCCCACAAAATTGTAACGCATTCTAGAAACTTAACATAATTTAACTTAAAATTTATTAAATATGAAAGTTCAATGTTTGATGAGGAATATTACCAAAACATAATAACATTATTTCTTTAAATAATATTAAAAAAAAAAAAACATACGTTATAATATGTAACCTTACTTGCAGGTAGGGTCTTACTAAAGTTCCCTTTTTACAGTTTGGTCACAAGTCAGACTTGTCATGACTTGATTTTATCTTATATATCATTATACCACACTTTAAACTATAGTTAGGATGAGTGTCTGTGTCATGGGTGAGCTGCTGTGTTTTGCATTATCCACTGCCATTTTCAGGATGACAAAAATGAGGTTGTTTGTTAAACTGCAACTTGATCTTACCTCCTACTTTGTTCCACCTTCAAAGGTCTTGAATGGACCCTATGTCTTGGTGGGTCAGACTTGTTCTGGCAGAATGTGAAAGACCTGTTTCCTTCATATTTTTTACAATAAAGAGCCTCAGAACAGATGCAATATCACGTAGATAAAGGATTTTTGAGTGAACGTGTAATGTTATATTTATTTAACGTATATAAATTGTAGAAGTCATCCACACTTTCCCATGTTAAAAACAGTTGCTCTTAATAATTCAGTCAACCAACAGTCATGACCAGACTGAGCTGACTGAACAGTCAGACCCGACTGCAGATACGAGCAGGAGCTTCATTGTGGGGAAAAAATGAAAGGGGTGAAAAACATTTTCCAAAAAGTATTTAGTATGGAGAATCAGTCAGTCATTTTCTATACCACTGTAACCTGTCAAGGGTCGCAGGGAAGCCTGGAGCCCGTCCTAGAACACATAGGGCACAGGGCAGGGGACGCCCAGAGCGGGGCACCAACCCACCGCAGTATGGAGAATCACAAGTCTCACTACTATAGCAACACCCTAGCGTAGCCTATCCTGACAAAGTCATATGTTATATTTTAACATTTTATTTCTGTAGAGGTAAATATGACCATTTTAGTGGTAATTGTCAATGTCAAGAGTTCAATTTGTGATCTGCGCAGGGGATGTGAGACTTTGTTGTCCTGCTGTCCAGTTCATATAGTGGATGTGCAGGTGTAAGCCCAGGCAGGCCTGTCCCCATTACATTACTGCAGACCAGTTGGCTGACATTGCTGTGGGTATTTCCAAAAGCAGGGAGGGGGGCATAGCACAGGTACATAAGCTTGCTATTGTGGTATCCCTTAAAGGCAGGACAAGAGTTTAATTAGATCCCTGAGCATCCCTAAGATCCCTTAACTCAGTGGGCTATCCTTTTGTCTAGTAACTTTGTGTGAGCAGCGGCTGTGTGGGATTGAGTTCTGGCAGGACCGACCCCATTACAAAGGCACATGAAAATGACCTGGCCCAATTTGATGATATGTTCTTTGGCTTCATTTTTGCTTGTTCCTTTCATAGAAGACATGTCAATGTGATATTTATCAAAGAGTAGCAATGTGCACTATACTCTAATCCACAGTTTTACTTAAATACCATTATGAGATCAAATAAAGTTATAAAAATGGGAAAAAGGGTGTGCATTTTCAAACATGTACATGTACACAGACATTAGAAACACAGAGTTACTAAATATATATCAAGGGAATAGCACAATTTATATAGTAATATTAATTTACAATTGCTGTAAGTATATTACAATAACACGTTACATGTGCTCCAAAGTAACTTTATTTCACAGAATTTAATGAGGTTTAAACTTTCTTAAACACAGTTGTGTTATATTTCAAAAGAATCCATTCAAGGCTTTCCTATATAACATTTGCAAGCTTGCAAATGTTACATTTGTTCTATTGTAATACTTTGATAATTTTGCAGCCAACTGTCATTTGAGTTAAAGCACCACACCTGGCCAGGTTGGATAAATTTATTTATGTATTGATTTATTTAGATGTTACTAATGGTCTACCAGATTCTATATCACTGTATATACACCAAAAAAAGTTCCTCTTATGAATGAATACCTTTTTATAAAGACAATTTCCTGATTAGAAAATACTAATTTAAAATGGCTTAACAAATATCACTGTTACTGATGTTACTGACAAATTCTAAATGTACAGTAGTATAGCCATCTATTTAGATTCATTTATAGAGGATATGGTAGGAAAATCAAATTTCTTCTTTTTTTTTTTTTTTGGCTGCTCCCTTTACGGGTAGCCACAGCGGATCATCCTTCTCCATACCAACCTGTTCTCTGCAGCTTCCTCTGTCACCCCATCCTCTCTCATGTCCTCCCTCACTATGTCCATGAACCTCCTCTTTGGCCTTCCTCTTATCCTCCTGTCTGGCAGCTCCATCCTCACCATTCTTTTCCCTATATACTCTGTATCCCTCCTCTGGATGTGTCCAAACCATCTAAGTCTCACCTCTCCCTTTGTCTCCAAACCGTCGTACCTGTGCTGTCCCCCTAATATGCTCATTTTTAATCCTGTCCGATCTCAGAACTTCTTTTTTGTTTACACACATGCAATACCTTTAATATTTTTTATAGTGAAGTTATGGACAGCAAAAGGTTTTTATATTAGACTACCATAAATTAGTTCTGTACAGAATTTATTGAAAGCGTTTCCCATTAACATTAGTCTGTTTATGTTTATGATTCATCAATTTCAGAATGCATATCAAGAGCAATATGTATTTAGAATTTTGGTGAATAATTATAATTTAACAAATGTCACACATGTAACATCTATCCATTATTGTGTCATATTAAAACCCCACGGAATATGATAACTAATAAATGGACATAAATAATATATAATTGGAGAATTAATTTTGTGTATTTTGTTTCTCTTTGACAAAATTAATTCCTTTATCTATACTCAGCCTGGCAAGAAGATCAGTCAGCCTAGTCTGAAATGCTGAATTTATACTTTTTGGTGTGCGAAGACTTACTGTAGTGGTTGCATAAAAAAAATTGGAAACAGTGTGTAATGAATGAGGTATCTGCATTGTGAATGCTATTTGGTAACAGGACTATGTCATTTAAAAAGATGTAATATGTAGCCATTTTAGTACATTTTAAGAATAAGTCAATGAGGATACATGATACCCAATTACTTTAATAGACATGGGAATAAATGGAAAAAAAAAATGTATCACTGTCACAAACATCTCTCAAGACAGGATTAATTAGAGTCTCATGCTACCAGACACTGAAATTTCTCTCACAGCTGATATACAAGAGCGTGCTTGTTCTCCTTCAACCACTGACCTTGGTAAAGAGAGAACAAAAAGGACTTTACATGGATCAACATTGTCTGTCTCAGTACCTTTGCAGGCCAGTAATTGACCATTAAAGCTTCATAAATATGAAATTTGTCATATTCATTTTTAAAATATATATTTTTATTTCTCACAAAATTAGATTTACATGTTTGTTATCTGTTTTGTTATTTGTTATGAAAGTAAACAGCTGTAACTGGTTACTTAATTTTATTTATATGTATATATTTTTTTTTATGTTAAAGTACATTATTAATGTCAGAGGGAAATTACTTCCATTACTTAACCCGTCCCCCTGGGGGGGGCAGTGGACAGCCAGCTAAGCACAGCATTCGGGGAGCTAGTGCTAGAGTGTTGCTCAAGGGTACACCTGGCTGTGTTATTATTATTATTATTATTATTATTATTATTATTATCATCAATAATGATATCTAAGTAAATTATAAACATCTAATATGTGATGTAAAATTGTTTCCCTTAATAAAAAAATGAATAAGTATTTTTTTTCTAATTTTTCTTTTCCATTCTATTTATCTTATTTTAGCACGGATGAAAATCTGATCACGTTTCAGAGTATATTTATGCTGAACATTCTAAAAGGTTCACAAAGCACCACTATAATTATTATTTTTTTTGTTTTTGTACTTTATGCAGCAGTTGACTGTGCATACTGATGACTTTTAGTCATAACATTCAATTGTCATGTTAGAGCAATATCAGTACCTCATTCAACTCAGCAACAGAAATACATTGTTGAGGAATTTCATTTTCTCTGTACTGAAGACACCAGTCTACACATTTGTGTACAGTATATTATTGTAATGCTCTACTTTTCAGTGCTACTTTTCACAATTTAAACACTTTACAGTCCATTCAAAACAAGAAGGAGGAGGGAAATATTATAACTTTCAATGCTCACAGGAACTCTTAGGACACATCTATCATCTTTAGTTTTTTTTTCTATAATTATTTATTTAACCTTAGCATGTTCAAAAGATGTATTACGCAGGTTTCTCAGCTATTTTGTATAATATTGTTGCAAAAGAGGAAACTTTCAGTTTGAAGCAGCATGTTGGCTCAATGGGCAGCCCATCAGGTAGAGATGAGAAGTCTCCTGGTTTGAATCCCAGCCCACCCTGGTGTGTTCTTGAACAAAACACTCAGCGCCAGCTCCCCAGGCACCACATTTGGCTGACAGCCCACTGCTCCCCTCAGGGGATGGGTTAAATGCAGAGAAGCAATTTCTCTCTTTGATTAATTAAGTACTACAAAAAAAATACTCTTTTACAAAAAAATGTTGGGACACAGTTGACACAACATATTTACTGATCATGTGACATTTCACCACAGTGCTAACTGGTGGAATAAATCAGCAGTGACTCTGTGCCTCCTCTCAGACAACATTAAGGGTACTGCAGGTTCCCAGTTTCCCAGCAATTCTTTCCGACAAACACACACCCCTCCCTACCCTCAGTGATTAGTATTGCTATTCTGTAATTGTAGTGTGTAATATTACCTAAAGACAATGCCAAATGCATTTGATTTTAATTAAGTGAAAAGCATAGATGTGCAACAAAATACTGTTTATTTCGACATGAAAATTAAATTTTTGTTGCAGACCAGTGATAATTACAACAATTTTATAAAATTCCTTGAGGTGTCAGAACTTAATATTTTCTCAATTTGTGCTGTTTGGGGTTGACTGGTATTTTCTGGAAGTGATGCTCCTAATTTCAAATATCACACCATGCTGCAGTGCATTAAACACAGTGATGGAGTGGCTATTTTGTCTTTTTTCGTCATTACCTCAAAATAACAGTCACCAACTAAATAGCAATTAAACCACTCTCTAACTGCTTAACCTAGACATGAATGGTAAAAAAAAACACTGTGAAATAACACTTGTTTTTTTTGCCAGCTTCTTAAATTTGCATCAACTCTATTAGCTATGTAGCTACTCAGACATGTTTCAGACAAGTCCGTTCAGTGGCAATTGCTCTGTGCCTCTCCTGCTTATGCACCTCCTGGGGAGGTGTCCCTCAGTTTGACAACCCCTAGCATAAAGTAATCCTGCAACACAGCAATGGCATAAATGTGAAATCCGTATCAGGTAGGGTAGGGGCTTTGTCTTCTTGTTTTTTCCCTGGGAAGTAAAGGAGAAGAGCTGATTTCCTGGCACCCAGCCAGTTGCCCCTTGTTGTGCCAGTGATGAGTAAGTAGTTCTCAGCAAAACAAGGCAAACATTCATTACAGAGATTATCAAGAAAGAGAGGGTTCTGCAGCAAAATAATTGTGCAACCTCATTGGTAGCTGGAAGCACAAACGTGTGCATGCAGTAAAATAACTGTTTTGTTGTCATGACTTGTAGGTAAGTGCTGTCTCCTCTGCTCTGCACTGCACTGCTCTTCCCTCTCCTGTCTTCTACACTCACTAACTTGCACTACCTGGATACCAAACAACCTCACAAACTTAAAAATTCCATTGTTCACATAAAAGACCAACTATTAAAAAAAAAAAAAAACTCTACCAAATTTATAATTATATAAACTACATTTAAGCATTTATTGATGCATTTGCTGATGTATTTGCTTTGCTTTGTGTCATCAAATAAATGCTTTCTGTGGTTGACTGGATGTTCATAATAATATATAAGGGTAGCTTTCAATGTATTATATATTATATATTGTTCTGAAGCATCCTCCTAACATGTCTCACTTCATTATATTTACCATAACATTTGCAGTGCCGTATGTGCACCATATGCGTGTGTTAATTAATAATTCACCATTTCTTATAGCTTTTTTTAAACTAATCTCATCACCATGGATCCTTAATTTATCTGGATAAACATGTATCATTATAATAAAGCTAATGAATCTGAAATGGAGCATTAAGTTGAAAATTAATTTAAAGACACTTGAAAGAGCTGTTCTCCCTGGCCACGTGGCAGATCAGACAGAGCAGGAATGACTCCGTTTGGCCCCATTCCTTACTCTGCGACCTGGCAGCAGCAGACATGCTAATTGGACAATTTGTCAGTTTTAAACATTTGGGAATTAGACAACAAACAAATAAGTAAATAATTTATCTTTGCATGAGAGGTGCTCTAGTTCTGGAAATATGTAAAATTGAATGCATCTTGTAGGTAGTGTGCGATTGTGGCTGTGTGTGTCCTGTCCAGGGTGTTGCTAGGGATGGACTCTACCAGCAACACCCTAACCCTGACCAAAGAAAACTGCATAAAGAATGGCACATCACTTTGCATCAGCCTGAAAAATCTATGCTAATGCTGTCCTTTGTCATAAAAACATCTAGATGAAAACAAAAAGGAAGAAAAGGTAGAGTATCTTACTATAATTTACATCTACAAAATCTTTGAAAAAACCTTTAAAGGGTTTTTTTTAACAAAAGATTCACTTCAAGGTGACATAAGCTTCATAAAACTACATACTTTCTTTAGAAGGTTTGTACTATAAAAAAAATTAATAAATAATAAAATCCTGTTTTGACAGATGTGTTTTATTTCACTGTCACCTCACTCCCGGCTTCTTTTTAAACTGGTAGAGGTTTATAGTGAGGACAAAAGCAAGTCTGTGACTTTCCTTTTTATTTATTTATTTTTATAATGTTTAAATTCAAGACAGGAAAGAAACAACCAGCCCATCATAATGACATCATCATACTAACAGAGCAAATGTTATTAGGCAAATTACTATTAAAATACTCATTCTTGAAACAGACTTATATTTCAATATATAAAATAACTGAATGCTTATGTACAAGGGCGAACATTTAGGGATGGATGGTTGGAAAATGTACCTATCAGTATTGTGGGATTACCAAAATGTGTAGCGATCTCCAAAGGTTTTGATCATTTGATCCTTACCAGTGTTGAAACTAAAGTTACCCCCTTGCTCTTGTTTCAGAAATATTTTCACATTTGATGGATTTTAGGAGGTAGCTAACCTTCTCCAGGATACAACTGAATTTAAATTTAATTCTGGACATTCTCAAAATGCTGTCTCAATACATTATTTAAAGATGTTAGAAATATTTGTACTTTCGTATACTGATGTGTATACAGTAATTTACACCAAGTATAGTTATCCAGTTTAGCAGAACAATTTCTGATTGTTTAGTTGTATTTTTAACTCGGAGAGAGCAAAACAATTATGAAATAAAAAAGAACAAAAACTGTAATTAAATTAGTACTTACTTAACATAAAGGCTGGTTTATTGTAAACTCTGTACTACTTGATAATAGGAATCTTTAATCAACACTGTAACACAAAGTCAAATTCAAGTGGAGATGAAACATTTTATGTATGAACACATTCCCAATTCAAAGCTAAAATTCATACTCAAAACAAAAACATAAGAAAGCCAAAAAAGTCTGTCTGAGACAAATACAAGGTAACAGGGATAAAAATGCTTCAAGTATATAGTTTAATGTACTTAATTACTTATTTCATTGCTTTGTCAGCTGCTAAGGAGATTTTTTTGAGTTTTGTTTATTGTATTTCAACAATAAAACATTACTCAATTAATATCATGAATTATTTGTCTTTTTTTCTTTTTTTGTTAGCCCTTCTAGACAAGAAGTACAAATGTTAATAGCAACTAGCCAAAGATGTCTTTTCGAGGATTTTATTTAACTCCTCTTAAATTTATTAGCACAGTTCAGTGCATTGCAACTTGTACACATTATGCAACAGGACTTTGATTACAAAGATTATAAACAAACACAAAATCTCTATTTATTATGTGGTTATTGATACATGCACCTCACGTTACAAGTGTATTCAGACAGTGCAGTTAAACAAAGTTGTCTGTTTCGCCTACAGTGTAGCTTACGAACATATGATGAAGCATAATAGAATGCTGGCTTTTCATTTACATTGCTTAAATACAAACTACGGTATCAAATATATTAAATTATTAAATGAATAAATAAATAACATTGTACAAGTATATCTTGTACTGTAGGGATTTAGATTGCATCCAGAAGATGCATAGTTGTAGCTTGTTGCTCCATATCTGTGTTTGTAAACATGAATCGTGTGCTTGACTGAGCGCAGTCTTGATGTAACAAAGCCTTCTATCGAACTTTAATACTGCTTTGATTTGGACTTTAAGTGATATCATTACATAAAATGAAGCAATAAAATCTGACTTTTTCGGATATCATCTGAAGTAAGAGCCATAGTTGCAATTGCTACTTTAGGAATTAAATATATGAAAATACTTACTTCCAGTTGTTAGATTGTGCTTCTCTTAGAGCACAGCTGTCTTCTGCCCTTGCATGTTCCTCAATCAGGAGTCAGAGTAGAAAAGAAACCATAACTGATCTCTTCTCATGTTTACTTGCTGTGTGTTGTGGACTTGTCCAAAGGTATTGGCTCTTGTTGAGGCTAGTGTTTTGTTGTCTTAATTTATATAATTTACATTTATTCATTAAGCAGATGCTTTTATCCAAAACATCTTTTAACATATATGTTACAGTGATGTTGGTTCTCTGAATTTTACCCAACCAGTGGGCAGCCACACGATGCGCCTGGAGAGCTAATGTTTAAATGTCTTGCTCAGGGACACACCTGGTGGCTGGGCTGAATCTGAACCAAGAGACATCTGCAGTGTAGCCTGATGTTCTAACCATTGAGCCATCAGGGCACATTTAAAGAGACATTTGGTTTAGAAAACATTCATAGAAAGGCTGTGTAGTATCCAAAAGTTCAGTGTGACTACTGTTCGGGAATTTGCATGTGAATGTACACAATAGGCGGCAATTGAAAAACTTCTTGAATATACAGCTTTTTATATACAATCTGTCTCCACCATTCTGAAATCAAAATGTACCGACTGTATCAGGAAGTCTCCATTAAATGTACCGACTGTACCAGGGAGTCTCTCCTAAACCCTGTTTAACAGAGCCACCATTTACTAGCCATTTTAAAGCTTCTGAAAACCCAAAAGCCATGTGTCTCATTGCAAATCATTTTTATATTTGTCAGTGTGTACTCTGTCATACACAGACTACATATGAACACTTTTCACTTAATATGTATAAACTCGAATCAAATTGTAAGATTACAAAGAGGCATGCTTAGGTATATTTTAATTTTTTCATTTACTTGCGATCAGAATTAGAAATGATCACTATGGTGAAACAAGCATGGCGTAAAGTTAATCTAAAAATCCAGACTGCATGAGTGGAATGACAGCAGGGACTCTCAGACCTGGTAGAATAGCTTCAAGCAGGTCTGAAGTTAATAACAATGGTTATGAATTATTTAAGTGGAAATTTTAAGTGTCAACCTTTCTGCTCTCTCTACTGGATCCATGTGTGTTTTCACAGATCAGCCAGTTTTTTAATTATACAATTATATGGAATGAGACCTCTGATTATAACCCTGGCCACTCCAGCTGACAGTATGCTTTAAAAGCCAGTCATTTTTCTACAGATGCATATTACTATTTAATATAACAAATGAACCTTAAAATTTTTATATTCATTTGTAAGGTTTTATTTTTGGTCAATTTTCCAGTCAACAGTAATTTATTAAGATATGACATATTTTTGAATTTTGCATAACAATACATACTTAGGTCAACATATAATTGAGCCTGTTTCCATACTTCAGTTATGTAAGAGAATGGAATTGAATGGTTCTTTTTTATAGCTCTCCATATCAGGTGTAATTAACCTTTTAGCCTTATATGATGAATTTAAATTATAGATTACTTTTTATATTACTTATACTTAATTGTTCACAGTCAAAAATTTTGAGTCAACACATCTATGGCATATGCTTAGAATAGTTTGTATAGAATAGTTTTGATAAGTTATAACCCCCTCCCCCCAGTGACCCTTAGATGGTTTGGGCAATGGATGGATGATTAGATGATTATATATTTAGAACAGATGTTTATTGTCATTGAGTACATATACATGTTACATCAATATTTGTTCTCTGCATTTAATCCGTCCCCTGGGGGCCTGTGGGCAGCCACATGCGGTGCCTGAGGAACTAGCATTTGAGTGTCTCGTTCAGGGACGCACCTGGTGGTTGGGCTGGGAACTGAACCAGGAGACTTAATGTTCTACCCACTGAAACAACAGGCTGCAGTTTCTAAACAACTCCTGTTGTTGAAAATTAATTCTGTGCTGTGACATGTAAATGCACAGTTAAGTTTGTCACATTATGCTATTAATTTTACTGTTTAATGTTTCTTACATACTATTTATCATATACTGTGCAAATCACATCAAAACACCTCTATTGAAAAGAAAACAGGTAAATTTTAGAGCAGCTGAAGTAGTACCATAACTGTCTGCCCTACATGCTGTTGAGGAATTTTACCATAGACTGACAGCCAGGCCAGTTCCATCAGCAAGGTGAACGTAAAGCACACCTGCCAGCTCCACCAGCAAGGTGATGTAAAGGACACTTGCCTTGAATGTGAGGCTGTCTTGGCATTCGTTCTAGCAACCTAATTCAGTTCACTTTTGATGATTTTTATAGAACACTGAAGATAAAGCGTAGATGAAGAAATTGTGATTTAAGCGCTTGGACATCTCACTTCCCTTTGTGTGTATGGGGGTCCTAAAAGACGAAAATCCGAATGTGTTTGTCAGTACAGGGTGTTAGTCATGACAAAGGAAGCAGGTATATTGTCTACAAGTGTATGTTCTTTGGCTGACAAACAATGTTACAGTGTCGACACACTAAGTAGTAATCTAGGTGCCTGGATTGGTGTGTGTGTTTGTGTGTGTGTTCAGAATGCACTCTGTCTTGCACCCCAAGCTATATGCTGCAGGCTCTGTACCATCTTTCATCACATCATAACATTATTCAAAATTAGAAGAGGAGGAAAAAATGTTTGAAGACCTCTACATTCCAGCCATTCCATTTCTTTTTGGTGAAAAATCATGTACTTTCCATCAGCCTCTTTTGTGATGGACCTTGAATGAAGGCTCTTGTTAGGTGCTGGTCTTGCGCTGGTGTTATTAAACTCTATTTTTCCTTTAAGCCCTGGTCCCATGGTTGCTTTTTGTTCATGCATTTATTTATTTATTTATTTTTTGCTAGATCTTTGAAGATTGTCTATGAAGTTGCTAAGGCATAATATTATCACTGTTTTCATGAATTTCACCTGTAATTTCACTTTTGTTTGAATGTTTGATAGTTGCTGTCTTGTTTGGAGTTTGATGCATTTCTTTTTAACCCCTCCTACTTCCAACAAGGTGTTACAAAGTACTGATCTCAAGAGCCTAATCTTTGTTAATCTATTTAAGCTCTTGTTACCTTAAGACTGTTTTTCATGAGTCAGCTCTGGTACCTCCTTGCAGTTTGTGCGTGCGTGCGTGCGTGCGTGCGTGCGTGCGTGCGTGCGTGCGGTTTCTGGTGTTAATATTTTGGATTTTTGTGGTTTTTTTTTTTTTTTTTAACGAAATGCCTTCTCTTGGCCAGTCTGCATCTGGGTTAAATTCTTTTCATAACATTAGTATAGTATTCGGTGTTATTTACTCTACAGCTTTGACAATTTTATCCAAAGCCTGTGTTAATAGGCCTACTTTTTTGCTGTTGTATGCTCTTTTAAATTCTTAAGAATCCTCCTGGCAGTGGTGGGGGGGGGGGGGGCTTATTTATGTCCCTGATAGTTTAGAGGGATTTATTAGCAAACATTGTCACACTTTGCATGCCAATGATATTTTGAGATGACCATTTTGGTTTTGAGGTCCATTCACTAGATTCCATGTGTTCAGAGACATAAAAAAGTGCCAGAAATTCTGTACAACAGGTAATGTTTTTTTTTTTATAATTTTTTTTTATTAAGACTATTTTGGTGAAATTAAATAGAATTGTTTGAATATCCTCTAGAACATTGTTTAGCATTTAACTTTTAGCAATAACTTCCATTTATTTTTACTGTTAGAAGTAAGAAATTTTTTTTATAATTCAAATGCTAGTCACAGTTTAATAATATACCATGTCCAAAGCCAAAACCTGGTCCTCTTACTAAAGTTACCAGGCAGAAAGGTCAGAACACACTGAGACAAAAACAAGTAGAATAGTCAAAACGAAGGTTACAGGTAAGAAAACAAAAACGCAAAATGGGGAAATCTGAAAAGTGATGGATAAGAACAGAGAAAAAAGCATTCGGTATGACACACAACCGCACTGCTTCACACTAGTGTGGTGACTGTGTGTGTGGGATGGGTGTACAGGTGAGTGTCGAATAACTGCACACACAACTGTTGTGAATCAGTACAATGACTTCTTGTTGATTACATTTTAAGAGTTTTTGATGAGATTTTAATGTGTTCCTTCTTGAAATTTCACCAATTATGTACTTTTTACTTTCTATATACCTTTCTTCAGTTGAATTTAGTTATTTTGCTGCTGACTAGAGATGTCCCGATACCAATACCAGTATCAGGTCCGATACCGCCCTTGTGTACTCGTACTCTTACTCGTAAAACCGCATCCGATACCGTTTTCACTGCAGAACGTTAATCTCGTAGTGGCTGAGCGGGTAGGCGAATGTGGAAAATGTCAGC
>JABJVR010005053.1:0-10909 GCA_025773905.1 Chitala chitala | reverse complement strand
TGGGGACAGGAGTAACCCCTCCAGCAGTGGGGACAGGAGTAACCCCAACAACAGTGGGGACAGGAGTAACACCACCAGCAGTGGGGTCAGGAGTAACCCCTCCAGCAGTGGGGTCAGGAGTAACCCCTCCAACAGTGGGGACAGGACTTACACCACCAGCAGTAAGGACAAGAGTAACCCCAACAACAGTGGGGACAGGAGTAACCCCTCCAGCAGTGGGGACAGGAGTAACCCCAACAACAGTGGGGACAGGAGTAACACCACCAACAGTAGGGACAGGAGTAACACCACCAGCAGTAGGGACAGGAGTACCACCAACAGTAGGGACAGGAGTAACACCACCAGCAGTAGGGACAGGAGTAGCACCACCAGCAGTAGGGACAAGAGTAACCCCAACAACAGTGGGGACAGGAGTAACACCACCAGCAGTAGGGACAAGAGTTACACCACCAGCAGTAGGAACAGGAGTTACACCACCAGCAGTGGGGACAGGAGTAACACCACCAGCAGTGGGGACAGAAGTAACAGCACCACCAGTAGAGACAGAATTTTATTGCAACATAATAAGCAAAATCACCTTAACATACAAAACCTGAAAAAGACACAAATATACACTATGGTCTCCTCGAGAAAGGTCATTCAAGTCATGCATCATTAACTTAGACAGCTAAATAAGCAGAGCATGTACAGTCAGACACAGAGCATGGGATGCCGTTTCGAGAGTTAGCTTGTGGCACAACCTTCAAACCAACAGAACACTGCAGTTAGTTATTTTGTGACTTGTGCCCTAGACATAAGTGTTTATATGTGTTTAATCTGCTTTAGCTACTGACGATTCCTGCTCTCACTTGGACAAATTCTACATGTGACCATGTTAGAGAGTATTGCCAATGGTGGACTCCAAGTGTCTCCTTCACATGAAAAGATGACAGTATTTTCAGCAAACACCATCTGCTTTATGAGAGGACACTTTTGTGTGAGAACAATGGAACACAATATTGTGTTTACTATCTTGTGTGTTGGACAGCATTATCATTAATGCAGAGGCATGCACCTGACAGGGTGTGTGTGTGTGTGTGTGTGTGTGTGTTGATTTGCACAAGAGTACAGATATCAAATAAGTACTACACAGTACACACCTCTGAACACGTTTGTTGAATTCAGTGGGAGTTTAAGCAAGGCGCTTATTTACACACAAATATGTACAAGCACACACACATACACACAATGGACAGGCCCATAACAGACAGTAAGTGTGATCATTTTAAATCTCAGAACATTCAAAATATCAGAGTGAAGCCACTTTAGCATGTTACCAATGAAAGCACTTCTGAAAGGCTCCAAGTGGATGGGCCAGTGATGTACAACTGTAGTTTACTGGGGTTTGGAGTGAGGGTCTCAGTGTGCTCTTATGGTTGGTATCTAGCATTGGACCAGTAGGCCCACCATAAAGACAAAGGATGTCGTAGACCATGACGTGTACATTAAAACATGTGTAATGTGTTAATGAGCACCTAAATACACCTGTATCTGTGACCATGGAGATGAGTTACTAAAATGTGTTTACTGCTGAAGAGCTGCACTTTGTAATACAGCATTGCAAGCTTACAGGTACAGTTATGGGGTCTACTGAAGTCGGGGAGACCTTGGATGGCAAACTGAGGGCAGCGGTTACCCTAAGAGCATCACACATTCATCCTCTACCGTAGAGACACCACATGGAAACATAGAGCCAGGAGTCCTGTGCCAAGCAGATCACCCAGTGCTGTCAGGTATGGGATTGAGAAGTTGTCTGGATCGAGTCCACGGAGCCAAATGTGCCGCACAATGACATCAGCCAGGTACAGCAGCATCCCCACCTGTGTACATCAGCATGAACACCAAGAAAAAGCAAAGCAAGACAAAATGTGAGAAGTACTTCTGACGGTATCTGAGTACTGAGTGACACCATAGACACAGCAGGTAAAAGCAGCTCTGAGTACTCAGTGACACCACAGACACAGCAGGGAAAAGCAGCTCTGAGTACTCAGTGACACCGCAGACACAGCAGGTAAAAGCAGCTCTGAGTACTCAGTGACACCGCAGACACAGCAGGTAAAAGCAGCTCTGAGTACTCAGTGACACCACAGACACAGCAGGTAAAAGCAGCTCTGAGTACTCAGTGACACCACAGACACAGCAGGTAAAAGCAGCTCTTAGTACTCAGTGACACCACAGACACAGCAGGTAAAAGTAGCTCTGAGTACTCAGTGACACCACAGACACAGCAGGTAAAAGTAGCTCTGAGTACTAAGTGATACCACAAGTATAGCAGGACCAATAGTGAAAATGCAGCTTATGTAAATCATAATTAGCAAGCTTTGAGATTTCAATTTATAAAGACATAAAACCCTGTTTTGTAATTGCTGTGTAACAGATTCGAAATCACCTCTAAAAGGGAGTTAACATTAAAATAAAATTGTTCAGTTTCTCATAGCCTGAATGTGCTAAACCTGAGTATGTTTCTGTTGGAAGTGACAGGCAAGATAACACTGTTCTGACACAGTACGAGTTCCCACCTAGACCTCTGAATTGGTCTATTGTTGTAAGCAGGCCTGGGATTCTTGTACAGAATACCAACTGTCATCTATGCCCTACATAGCCTAACACTGATTATTGTTGCTGTTACAAAGAAGAGGTTGGAACTGGTCTCACAAATGCTGTCCATGTTTTCCACAGCCTTGACTTCACATTCTTTCTACCTACCTGCAGTAGAGTGACAGACAGATAGCAGCAGGTGAACACCACTGTGATGGTTATGTGTCCAGCCTTGAGGAGGTGGATGCTATAGAGAAAGAACAGATGACCTGGGACAACCAGAAAGAGCAGCACCCTGGCTGACTTAGAGTTGACCCCTGATGAGACAGAGATACAGGGAGAAACAGAGGGTGTTTACCATGTAGGAAATCCCACAAGAGCCCAATAATGGCCTAATGGTTAGCCCATGACAGAGAGAGCATTAAGCTTAGCTTGGACCATCCAAGCTGCCAACCTGAGGAGAAGAAGACAAAGTAGGGATTTGGGCAAAGCTGCTGCATGTTGTAGGGAAGTACCCCAGGGATGCTCCACAAATGCAGGTAGGTGGAGATGCGGCTGGCCTGAATGGCCACCAGATTACCACCCACACCTACAGAGGGAAAGAACAGTGACACAGTTGTTCATGAGGATTAACCCTCAAATATGCACTGAACAACTATCATACGTACGCCGATGACACTCAGTTATATCTTGCGGTTAAACTGAATGACATTGCATCAGTTCACACCTTAGTTAAATGTCCCAGGGACATTGAAACATGGATGAACACAAATTGCTTAGCACTAAATACAGATAAAACTGAAATCTTGTTAGTTGGAGGTAGCGATCTTGCCAGGAGCACTTTCAGGTCAGCCCTCAGTGCTGCTGACCTTTGTTGCTCTATTAGTGACTCTGTGTGCAACTTAGGTGTCATTATAGATTCAAAAATCACTTTTGGCTCTCATGTTAATGCAGTTTCACAGATATGCCACCTGCAGCTGAGAAATAATACTAGGCTTCGCCGTCACCACTACTATCATGTTTGTCTCTATATATTGTCCACCAGGTCTTCTTCCAGATGATGGAACTCCTCTGGTCATCCTTGGAGACTTCAACCTCTACCTGGATGACTCTCAATCTGCTGACTACTTCTCTCTCCCTGTGACATTTGGTCTCACACTTCTACAGACCCCACCAATGCACAAAGCTAGACATGAACTGGACCTCATCATGACATGAAACTGCACCTCATGGTTTATTTCTGTTTCTCCATTGCACTGCTCTGACCATTTCTTCATCCATTTCTCAGTCTCTCTGCCATCATGGCCGGAAGTTGACGTACACCCGATCACCTTCCGTCGGCACCTACTCTCTCTAGTGCCGTCCTCCGTGGCTTCTGCGCTGGTCTCTGCCTCATCCTCACCTGACCATTTTACATCACTCAATACAAAAGATGCCTCCATGACTCTTCTGTCCATGTTGTCAACACTGGATGCCCTGTGTCCGTAAACTTCCAGACCAACACGCTGTACAACATCCAGCCCATGGCTAATGGAAGACCTTGATCTCCATAAGTAGATTCTCTGATACTGTTTGACCTCATTTGTGACATACCCGTGTACTCATTGTAAATTGCTTTGGACAAAGTCGTCTGCTAAATTAATTTAATGTAAATGTATTGTAAATTTATGCTGGGCCCAATACTCTTCTCCCTTTGCATGTTACCTTTACATATTACACATAAATATAATATCAATCATGCCTAAGATGATGGTAGTTGATGCATTACCATTAGGTTAAAGTATAACTAACACCTTACTTAAATGTCTCAAGGACGCTGAAAGATTGATGAGCAAAAACTGCTTATCACTAAACACAAATAAAAGTGATCAAACTAAGATCTTGTTGTTTGGGGCTAATCATTCTGCTCAATGTGCTTTCAGTTCAACTCTCAATGCTCTCAGTTAGGGACTTGGCCCCTGTCCTGGGCATGACATTAAACTGCATCCAGTGGTGAGGCCATGGTCTGGGAAGCCCATGGTTGTGGGGAGTGTGGAGTCGCCCCTTAGTTACCGCTGCTCCCAGGTCCCCTCTGACCTAAGGGTAGTTCCTGATTAGAGTGCCAACTATGGCTTAATTAGTCCTATTGCCTTTTAGGATGCCTTTTGAGGTTAAGGGAGTAAACCCTGACAGAAAATCTGGAGTGGGGTCCCGTAGGCAGGCTAGTGGTTACTGGCACCTGGCAACTCCTGTAGTCATATTGACTCTCCAAATGTATTGACTTTGTCCTTCCTTGGAGGCTGTCAGGATGACCGAGAGGGTGGAAATAAAACTTGGGCGCAGTATATTCACCAAATCTCTGCCCAGGCATAGTTGTGTGCGGTAAGGGATGGAAACAACATGGAGGTAAGCAATTACCGGTTTAAAGCTCTCTTGTATTGGCATCAGAGAGAGCGCCTGGGGCATTCCTCGACGGTGGGAGCAACTATACAGTTGCACTGACTGGCTACCGCCTGCCTAAAGCCAGGCAGCCCCTGGTCAGTCAGGTGCCACTCCATCACAGCTGTATGTTCTTCAAGGGTGCAAAGAACTAGACCAAAAGTCAAAAAGCAGCTGGAAAATTCATACCCATCATATACAGAACCATTCAAAACAGGACCACATGGTTACGACTTGAAACATGGAATGTTAGGACCCTTTGTTGTGGTCATGGAGAAGATCCCACAAAAATAGATCACATCAGAAAGACTGCTGTTATTGACCGCGAGTTTAGCAAACTCAGAGTGGACATTGCAGCTCTGCAGGAATCAAGGCTGGCTGAAGCTGGGTCCATCAAAGAAGAGAACTTCACCTTCTTCTGGCAAGGCCTAAGTGCTGATGAACCCCGCTTGTATGGAGTCGCCTTTGCAATACACAACAGGCTCCTGGACACTATAACCACTCCGTCAGCTGTCTCACAATGTGTCTTACCACTAAGACTAACCACTTGCCACAGCAGAGCCATTATCATCTGTGCCTATGCCCCTACCCTAAACGCTGACCAGGAGCAGAAGGCAAAGTTTTGTGATGAACTAAACCAAGTCATCCAGCTTGCTTCTGAAGATGACCACCTATTCGCACTGGGTGACTTCAATGCCAGAGTAGGAGCTGACCATTTCTTGGCCCAAATGCCTTAGCCATTTTGGCATTGGTAAGGTAAACGAAAATGGACAGAGACTGCTTAAGCTCTGCACAGAGAACCAATTCTGTGTCACTAACACCTACTTTGATGGCAAAGAGCTGCACAAGGTATCCTAGTGCCATCCTAGATCAAGATATTGGCATCAGCTGGACATGATCCTTGTACGGAGGAAGCATCTCAACTCTGTGAAACTAACGAGATCCTACCAAAGTGCAGTCTGTGACACCGACCACTCCTTGGTTATCTCCAAGACTAAGTTGGAATGGCGGAAACCCCACATAGCCAAACCACAAAGGGCACCAAAACTGAACACTGCAAACATGAAGGACCCAGACAGACAAGTGGATTTTCTCTTGAAATATGTTGAGAATGATCAGACCATATGATGTCCAGCCACTCGACAACATCTGGAAAGATTTTTGCAGCAATTTGTATACTATAGCTCTTGAAGTCTTTGGAAAAAAGCAGGCAATCAAGCACGACTGGATCGAGGAAAACCAAGATGTCCTCTTTCCACTCCTTGATGCAAAGAAACAAGCACTGAATAAACACAAAACCCACCCAAGTCCAGCAGCTGCCCAGTAACTAAAGAGTGCAACGCAAGCCCTGCAAAGAATATCTAGAAGATGTGCAAATGAGTACTGGACAAAACATTCCATGGACATACAAGATGCAAGTGATAGAGGGGACATCTGCTAAATGCATGAAAAGATCAAGGTTGCAATCGGACCCCAGCCTTGTAGCTCTCATCAACTCCAAAACTGGTGAGCTCATCCATGCCAAAAGTCAACAATTAGATCGTTGGGTTGAACATTACTCAGAATTACACTCAGTTGAGTGCTTTCTAGATGACAGCCTCCAGCTAAATACACTGCCCACAAGGTTAGAACTGGATGCTGAACCTACCATTCAGGAACTCAAACAAGCCATTGACCAGCTCTCGAGTGGAAAAGCGTGTGGCATCAATGCAATCCCAGCCGAGCTTCTAAAGCTGAACATGGCTGCCATCTTGCCACAACTTCACCAACTTCTCATCAGATGCTGGAACCAGGGTTTCATTCCACATGATATGAGAAATGCCAACACCATCACTATATACAAAAATAAGGGTGACAAAGGTGACTACAACAACTACAAAGGAATCTCTCTTTTGAGTATAGTAGGCAAAGCCTTTGCTTGAGTCTAGTTTTTAAGAGACTGCAGATTCTGGCTGAGAGGATCCTACCAGAAAGCCAATGTGGTTTTTGTGCCAAACGTTCAGCTATTGCCATGATATTCTCACTGAAACAACTGCAGGAGAAGTGCAGAGAACAACAGAAACCACTCCACATTGCTTTTGTAGACCTTACAAAGGCCTTTGACACTGTGAGTCGCAGTGGCCTATTCCATATCCTGCACAGTGTTGGCTGTCCACCTACCCTGCTCAGTCTTATCCGGTCATTCCATGAAGATATGAAAGCCACAGTGCAGTTTGATGGATCACAGTCAGACAGTTTCAGTGTTGTGAGTGGCGTGAAGCAGGGTTGTGTCCTTGCACTAACACTGTTTGGCATATACTTCGCAGTACTTCTGCAGACTGCATTTTCTAACTCACCAGGAGACGTACTTCTCCATTGGAGGAGTGATGGATCCATCTTCAACCTGGCAAGACTAAAGGCCAGAAGTAACATTTGCCACGCCTGTCTGAGAGACTTGATGTTTGCCAATGATGCCGCTCTGCAAGGCCTTTTCACTAGCCATTAACATCAAAAAGACTGTTATCCTCCATCAGGGCTCAACCCAGTCACCTTGTGTTCTCAGGCTTGATGGTAGGCCTCTGGAAGTTATGCCAAAGTTTTGCTACCTAGGATCCATAGTGACAGCCTCCCTCTCCATGGAAGATGAAATCAACAGCCGCATTGGCAAAGCTGCAACTGCCTTTGGGAAACTGACCAAGCATGCCTGGAACAACAAATACCTAACCATGAAGACAAAGCTCCATATTTACAACAGCTGTGTACGGAGTTCCCTACTGTATGCCTCTGAGACCTGGACCACCTACAAGGGGCAGGAAAAGAAACTAAACACTTTCCACCTCCGCTGCTTGTGAAAGATTCTAGGCATCAAGTGGCAGGACAAAGTACCAAATGCTAGAGTTTTGGAAATGGCAAATACTGCCAGTCTCATCTCCATTCTGAGCAAGAGGAGAATGACATGGATTGGCTATGTGCGCAGAATGGAAGATTCAAGGATCCCAAAGCAAGTTCTGTTTGGGGATCTGGCAAATGCACAACGTCCTCTGGGCCGACCCAAGTTACGCTTTAAGGATGTCTGCAAGAAAACCATGAAGGACTTCAACATCAACCCTGCAACATGGGAGTCCCTTGCAGCAGATCACAGCGCATGGAGGGCAGCCGTCCACACTGGAGCTGTCAGGCAGGAACAAGAACTGATTGCGAGCTGGGAGAAAAGACGCTACTGCCGAAATGACCCTGATCCTGTGGATGCCCACAGCTTCCCATGTCAGTACTGCTCTTGACCTTGTAGAGCAAACATTGGACGCATCAGCTACGAGAGAAGGTGCAGGGCCAAGCTCCCAGCACCTCATTCACACAACTAGGACCATCAACACTGACGAAAAGAGCTATGAGACTTGGCATGTAATTTAGGTGTCATTTTAGAATGAAACTTCTCCTCAAGTCAAGCCCTGGGCCCACAGGTCCAGGGTAATGGTACTAACCAGCACACCACCACGCCACCTATATGAACACGTGTCACAGTCAAATCTGAGAAGGGCTCTTCATAGGATGTGCCAGGATCTTCAACAGCATCAGTTAAAATAGTGATTTTGGCTGAACATTCCTCTGGTAACAACTAAGAGTTTTATAGTGGAGTTACCATAATCTTCTGGCTTTCTGTACTATATTCCATACAGCCTTTTCCTGTGCTTTTTTCCTCTTATGAGTACAGTATACTGCTCTACTGTACATTTTATATATATATATATATATATATATATATATGTGTGTGTGTGTGTGTGTGTGTGTGTGTGTGTGTGTGTGTGTGTCTACAAGCCAAAAGTCTTCTCTTTGTCTAAACCAAAGTCTACAGACACAGTGGCACCATGTAACACCATTCCATTCTCAGTTTGACAGGCATGAAATAGTCCTTGAGAAGACAGCAGGGAGGATAGACCCTGTGTGTAGGTGTAGCTGGTGAAGCTGTTTCCTCCTTCTTGAGCGTGAAGCAGAGCTTCTATGAGCTAGTTAAAGGAGTGAAGCTCTGTGATCCAAAGATGACAAGAGCACATCTAACATTTGGGGGCGCCTCATGGTAAGTGGTTAATCTCAGTTTACCTGTAACCTCACTTGATGTTAATTGGTTAACTTCAGTTTGCCAGGTGATTGTTTTCAGTTTATCTATAACTTCACTTGATGGAAGTTGGTTTATCTCAGTTCACCTGTAGCTTCACTTGGTGGTTAATGGTTAGTATCAGTTCACCTGTAACCTCACCTGGCATCAGGTGGTTGATATACTTGCACCATCCCTCATGGTTAACAAAGCTGATGAGCATGGGGTGTTGGATGGATAACCATGTCAGCATTACTTACCATTGATGACTGGAGTGAAGACCGCCATGCCCTCAAAGTTGGGGTCACTCACAGTTTTGTCCAGGATGAGGCCCCCAATACTGAGGTCAGAAGAATATATCATGACATTGTCATAAAGCGAGTCACAGACCTGAAGATTGCACATGTTTTGTCATCATGATGAGACACCAGTCCAGTCCAAAGCAGGCAGAGGACTGCAAAGCCCACATTAAAACGCTATATAGTGTGCAGACGTGCTCCTCCTGGGACGTTCACAATGTTAGTCTGAGCTCTGAATGTCTTTGACAGATGAGGAAAGCTCAGTGGAACCTCAGCACGCTTCAGTGGGAGACACGCAGAACAAACAGGAAGATGTGGGACAGAGCCACGCTGTTGGAGAACTGTGGTTCATGTGTTTACTTTTTTCTGCAAACCAGCCAGTTGGCTGTCCATGCACTGAGACTGGTTTACCAAAGTAATCTTCACACCACACCAACAAACAACTCATGCTGGGTCACTGAAACAAGTTTCAAATTAAATCTAGCATTTTCAGTTTTGCTGTACAGATGTGTAGTGCTATTATGGGCTAACAAAGTGTAGCTGTTTGTGTCTATGAAGATTCTCAGTCATCCAGGTGAGGTTATCTGGAAGTTTAGTCATGTCAACTGGACTTCTTTCTCATTTCTGCAGAGACATTTCACCTTTTACCAAAAGGCTTCTTCAGTCTGAGATGTTAGTGTTTGTGGCTGTTAGTGTTTGTGACAGGGTTGAGCAGTGCCGTGTGACGGACTGAGGAGATACCTGCTGGTAGGCATGATCACAATAACAGTGTTATGGGCTAACAGGATGTAGCTGTTAGCGTTTGTGACAGGGCTGAGAGTGTTATGCGATGGAGTGAGAATGTACCTGCTGATAGACATGGCCACAATTACAGGAGTCCAACCCGACTTCAGAATTTCATGAATCTGGGAATTGCGTCTGGCCAGAACCACCCAGAATGGTATCAGCATCAGGAAGAACCCGCACAGCAGCAGGGAGAGGTACCACACATCTGGAACATGCAGACAGCAACCGAAGTTCACATGGCATGTGTGCGTATGAAGAGCTCCATGGAGCCGTTAAATATCCGTGTTACAGACAGGATAAATATGTGAATGGCTTCAGCTACAAAACCTGACCTACATCTACAACTCGTACAGCACTAATATGTATGTTTTGTTACAATTCTGAGTTTATCAATGAACCATGGGAAATGTCTGTGGGTCTTTAAAGTAGACTATATGTAATTAGCAAGACTCATAACGACTGGATGGGATTTGGTTATGCATTACTGATACCTTTTAAATTATGTATTCTGAACACTTGCATCTTGGATACATCAATTTTATGTCCTTTGTTTAGTTTAATTGTACATGTGTGACATCACTGAATGTTCACTTGAGTTTATGTATCAGGTGCACTGAAAATTACAAGCTCTGCTGACATCTACTGGTTGGTGTGAGTAGTATGAATTCTGCACTTCAGTGAAATTCCATCCATCCATTATCTTAACCGCTTATTCCTGGTGAGGGTCGCGGGGAAACCTGGAGCCCATCCCAGAGCA
>JABJVR010005052.1:0-13988 GCA_025773905.1 Chitala chitala | reverse complement strand
ACACACACACATTATATATATATATATTTATATATAGGTTAGTATATAATGTGTCCCTTAGAGGGTTAACTAGGTCCTGCTTCTCTCTGTCTGGCCTCAGCTTGTTTTCAGAAAATGCATGAAAATATAATTAGGCCCTACGATCATGCAATTATAACAGGAGGACACTTTCAAAGCCATATACGATTGTAGTATAAAGTATGTTACCAGGTTCACAGTGATTACATAAGTAAAAACTCAAATGCAGTGCACGGACTTCCCAGGTTTTAGAGCAGCCTGACTTCTCACTGTTACTCTGCACTCTTCAGCTAATCACATGACGTAGAGTACAACGAGTGACCAGATGTGCTTATATCCATTAGGGATGTCATTGGTTAACAGGTTAAGCGTTAACCCCTGAATTAAAAAATGGCTTCAAAATTAACCAACCATTAATAAGTTTAACAACAGATATCTGAAGCAGCAGTTTTATCATTTTTCATTATGACCTCTATACACTGACTGTAAATTAGTAAAACCCAAAATGAACGTAGGCTGGGGGGAATCTAATGAAAAATTAAGAAGAAAGTGAAAAGGAACCGTGGGAAGTGTAGTGATGCATGAGTAAAATGACCAAGGAAGCCAAGCTGAAGTGATGAGAAGGGGAGAGAAAAAAAAAGTATTTGATGTGATTTGGGGGGTGGGGGTCTCCCCCCGTCTCAGTGTACTTCACTACTAAAAGTGGACTGATATTTACACAGCAAGGTTTCTGACCGATTACCCGAATAATTAAAATAAAATAAAAATCATATGAGATGCCAGCATGAGGCAGGACAGGGGCATCCTGAGGTGTGTTATTGTACCTGAAACAGAAAGCTGAAATGATGCAACATCTCTTATTATACTTTTCAATACACACTGTAATTGTTTCACTTCTGGGAAAGCGTGGCTTCCTTTGGCCTCCCGGCATACACATCCCTGCTATGGGACTCTTTTCTGAGACATGGGTGGTGTCTCTCCACTCTGGGATGTGTATCCACTACAATGGTAGAAAATAAACAGGTTGCAATTCCGACAACAGATTTAAATACATTTTTTGTATACCTGAGACATCAGTGCCTTACATGTGGGTATTCTTCACCAATGGTGTGCGCAACACAATTTTTTTTAACTTGGAAGTGTGAAAGGTAATGTAGACTACTATTGTTGCAGGACCCAAATAAAAGTGTTTAGTGAGAAATAAAGCATTAAAATAGTGTTATTGGCTGTGAATAGCCTTTGTGATGAGTCATAAGCATGACCGTAGGCTCGCCGGTTAATCACTATCAGTTATTGGTTTAAAAAAATAAATAAATAAAATAAAAAAAAAAAATCTACAATTTTAATGCCTAATATTTACAATTCAGGGCTATCACAGGAACCAGGATACAGCACTATACTTATATAACGGCAGAACAAACTAACAAACACCTAACATGCAATCTGTTCATATTTGGATGCTACAACTGAACTGAAAATAAAAAACAGCTTGATGAGAAACAAAGCCTAAAACATGCCAGTGCTGTCTGTAAACTGCAATACACACTGCACACTGCTCGTCTCAATGGAGCTCAACTTAGTAACTGGACTATGAGCGAAACTTGATACTTATATACCATTGTACTGGTAAACAAACTGCACTTGTGTCACACAAAATGAAACAGCACAAGGTCAGCAAGTGGTCTGCTACACTGTCAAAGTGTGCAGCATGGCTGATGAATAACTGGTTCTCTATCCAAGGTGGCCTAACCTCCAGAAATGAGAACAAGATTCTCTGTGTACAACAGGAGGCAGCCCCAATCTCCAAGCACCTGAAATGACAGCATTCCCAACAGCACATGGAAAGTCTGACCGTGTACATGTAAGAGCACATGTTCCTCAGTCACAGCATCTTTCACACACACACACACACACACACACACACACAATTAGTAAGAGCTAAAAAGCACTTTTAATACGAGTCAGTTTCTTTTTATATGCAGTTTTCAAACATTAATATTTACTTGTGTTTATTACCATGCTACAAGCAGTGCTCCTTGTAAGGATGTTTGTTAAATGGGTAATTAACATTTCTACAAACATGCCAATTTCATTGATTTGTACATTTAAAAAATCATGACCTCTATTGTTTATCAAACCAAAATCATCACAATATGACAATATTGGTTATATCAGCCACTCCTAACCTGGAGTAAGACAACAGGGTTCCTCAGTGTGAGAAGGGACCAACCTCCCACCATCTCACTGCTCACTTTCCCCTCATAACTGTAGCCCTCCCTGAGCCCCACACACACACACACACACACACACACACACACACACACACACCTCTGTTCAGCCAGGGCCACAGCCACTCAGATATTCACACATGCCATTTCAGTTAAGCCATGGCTGCATCCGAAATCACTCCCTACTCACACAATCCCTACTCACTATGTAGGGTATTAGAAATAGTGGACTATATAGTGTGCTCACCTACCAAAGTGGGATTCAGACACTACCACACTACTCTGGAAATTTTTCTGTGCCATTATGTCACCCTTGTCTTATAAATAAAACATAATGAATAGTGGTGGAAAAATGCACGAAAGCAGGCACCTACGTACTTATTGTGTAACATCAAATATATTAATACATATTTATTGGTAAAATATTGTATTTTGTGCAAGTTTGTCTTGTGATTTGCACAGCCAATATTAAATAGATCTGAGTTGTAGCGACTGTTTCCATCTCAAGCCTGTTTACAGAAGAGCTCCATCAAAAAAAAAAAAACTTCAAGATGAACACCTTGTAGAACTCCTCCTGCTTCTCTGTCATTTTTCACCAAATTTCTCTTTTTTCAGCGTAATGCTTTATTACTTTATACCACAATGCATTATGCTTAAAGTTCTGAGTTAGTGACCATCGGTTGTACGCTACTTTTAATGATGCATTATGGGATATTTTGAGTGCACTATATAGTGGATAGTTACTCACTAAACATTGGGACACCAGTACAATATGGCAAACACACCATATAGTGCATTATATAGTGAGTAGGGAGTGATTTTGGCCTAGGGAGTGATGTAGGGAGTGATGTCTTTTCACTGAGTAAGACACCGACAAACCTTCCTGTGGCCATCCTGCCATACTGTTCCAGTGTAAGTGCATCTCCTTAAAATTGCTCAGAGGAACTGTGCCTCCTTCTCTTACAAGATTATGCAAGCGTGATCAAAGTAGGACTGTTTCACCAGCTCTGTTAGTGTCTGACAGTAGCTAGAAGGAAAGGGCACGGGAGGGGAAGGGGGGGAACCATGTCACGGAAACTGGCTACTAAACTTCATATTACCACAAGAGTGGCTGGTTACGCAACAGGTTGTTGCTATAGCAATCAGAAAGGGAGAGAGGAGGGGGAAAGTTAAACCTGGCAAAAAGCCCACTACTGCAGTTTAGTGCCGTTAACTGAAATTCTGAACCTGTGAATCAATTCAGTCATTTCAAAACCCAGGTCATGATGCACACAGCAGAGTACAGAACAGCAACATCAAGGCATGATACCAGAGTTCCAACACCTGCAATCAGCTCAGCTGAACCCCTAAGGTATACAAACAAGTGCATTTCCCCATGTAAAAAGAAAGCCCCGCAACTTCACCTTCTGTAAGCTAATGCATAAGAAAACACTTTAGCAAGAGTCCAAAGTTAACACGACTTGTGTGTTGTGTGTGTGTATTTCTAGAAAGTACCCTGCTTATGAGAGAGATGGAGACAGAGATACGGCAAGTGGTTATGGGCAGCAATGAGGCTGCCTTATGGTTGCATAGACGAGTGCTGCAGATACCAGACTGCCAACAAGACTGACAGACATTGTTCCCTTTCTGGTGAGAAGGAGAGGATGCAGATACAGAGAGACAAGTAAATGTATTGGACAAGGCAAAGAAAACTTAGGACAATGAAAATCAAGCAGAAGTGACTTTACAGTATGCACACTTTCCGGGTGCTCTTCCGACACACTGCTACAGATAGCCATCTCTCTTCACACTAATCCTACAGCCCCTACACAACAGTTTTAAATGCACCTACAGCAACATCTGCAGCAACAGATTTAAATGCACCCATCACACAGGTAATCCCGACGCACGTCCACTTGGGTTAATGATTAACCTGTACGTTGAAGTGTCTATCCTGTACACAGTGTCAGATGCAGGTAGAATGTCACATAAGCCAACCAGATTTCTCATGTTGCTCATACACACCTGGAACATGGATACACTGAGCTGAATAACACAAGCTAGTGCAATGTTTCTTTGAGTTTATGAACTTCTGAAGATTTCTTCATTTTTACCATCAGTATAAATGGCATGGCTTACTTTAAAGAAATCAGAATAAACCGATGAGCGCTCTGATGCTAGTCACACTGGTAAACAGAAGGTCCAGTATGGCTACAGGTCTTACCAGTATGGCTACAGGTCTAACTGGCAATCAGAGAAGCAATTTGAACTTGCCCACTTTCTTCATTTTTATTCATTTTATTAAACGTACCATTATCAAAGACACAATAAACTGGCTGAACAGTGAGCCAAATCAAGCCTGAACACCAACAGTAAGCATGCTGGGAAAAGAAAACTGCATACTGGGAAAATAACAGCTCTGTCAGTATTTATCTGAATGTCTTGAAAGAATTAAAATGTCATGTTTCATGGCTGCCGGATCACGTTGTCCTCTCCTCCCCTCCAAGAGCCTTGCTGACGTCAGTGCCCTGCATGAGAGCCAACGGCGCCACCGTTGCCACAGAAACTGATGTTGCGCCGAGGTTTGGACTGCAGCCGAGGCCTTGCACTGCGGCAGGGCGGATAGGAGGGTGTGAGCACGCAGTCTGGAGGTGGGCGAAGAGACTGGGGGGGGGGGGGGGCTGAAGGTCGACAGCGTGCTGAGATTAGAGTGGGTGGGGCACAAAAGGCAGACTTCCTGGGGAAGACCATGAAGGTACACAGTTCAGCAGGGTGCACCGTTTCACATGTTCCTTCATTCGTTTATTTGCTTGGCTATAGTTGTACTCGGTGGATTTGTAAACACTGTGCACATGGAGTAACCGCCAGCCTAATGAAGCTGTCCTCAGATGTTCCACTGTCCCCTTTGAAGCCATGTCCAAAGTATCGGCTGTGATTTCAACTGCTGACAGAAGGGCGACCAAGGCAGAAGCACGACTCTCACAGCCTCCGAGTGCGATAACCTTCACGGCACGTTTGATGTTGGCACTTCAAGAGAGCAAAAGCAGAGCTGACATCAGGGGCACAGCTTTTGGGTCACCACTCCAGAAGCCTCCCATGGGAGAAGGTAGTGCGGTGTGGAACATTCGCCAAGCCCCACAACAGTAACACGTCCATTAGCATGTGCATGCGTGTGCTGCACACTCCGTTTGGGGAAATGAACAAAAAGGTGAAAGGACTCATATAGCTCACAGACATACAGGCATAAACATGGTATGTGTCTCCTGGGGGGTTAGGGGGGTTTACAAGTCTGACAGTTGTTTTTAGGTAAAGTGCGCAACACCTTGCCCATAAAGACATTGGCAGACAAGATACTGAGTATTGAGTCTAAGGGACAAAATGATTAAATGAAATGAACTGCCTCGGTAGGATTTCTCCCTGCTCTATACTGGTCCACACATACAAGTATGCGATGCACAAATAAACTGCCCAGTGCATAGGAAACTGCAGAGATGGTCAGGGTTCAGGTCAAGAGGTCCAAAGTGCTGACATGCAGGTGAAGGGGGGATGACACCAACAAGCACAGGCAGCGAGGGGGTCCTAACGTTTGGAGTATGACTCATCCCTTTTCAGACACTACAGCAACATACGCCCAACACTTCGAGAATTCAATTATGCTGCAGAAAAGACATTAAATGTCAGGATTTTTAAAGAAAGGATCTCAAACAACGCACCGAAAAGACATAATGAAACCAGCACCTCCTAGTCCACAGCATGGCTCTCAGACAGGGAACATGTTAGATAAACAAGCACATGAGAGACTAAAAAAACTAAACGCAATCAGCCCAGCAGAGTCAAACATAAGAATACCCAAAAATAACATAACAGGCGAGGGGGAATAAGGGTTGTGCCAGCAATAATTATTACTTTTTTTTAGGAACCAGGGAAGCAATGTCTGAATTTTCTTGCTAAGTATCTCCCAACTTGACAAAGTTGCATGTAGCACCTCGCAGTACCCAGTCCAGTAACAAGCTTCTGTGCTCACACTAATCCTGCATGATGGAATGAACCCATTGGCCAATAGCAGTGCGTCTACAAAACCAAAACCAGAGCCCAACCTCCTCAAGAGTCAAAGTAGCGTCCCAAAGCTGAGATCCCGTTAGAAGCTGGTGAGGACTGAAGGCAATATCATCCGCACTGTACACTCCATGTTTATAAAGGGAAACTCAGAGTGGAAGGTGTTCCTGGCTCCCAGTCCAGCTCAGGCTTACATCTGCATTCCTGTGTCATGGTGTCAGCAGAACATCCAAGCAGGAGAGCAGGACTACAGAGAGGACTAACAGGCCACTGTACAGCACCACTGCACAGATCAGAAACGTTCACCCATTTCCAATAGCCAACCATTCTAACTCGAAATCAAAAATACAGAATTGCTTTCTTTCACACAAAAAAGTGAAGCTTGACAATCACAATTTTAGGTGCCATATAATGGCATTCCATTTCATATTTCCACAAAAGTCCCCCTCCACTTTCAGCAGCGTTATAAAGGAAAGTTTCAAACAGTTATTATGGCACAGCTACCCTTGTGCATATAGATGAAATGTTGCTCATAGCGCTGAAGAGCACCATATGTCCTCGTGTAACTGCTCAAACAGGCCTCAACAGCGAGGATCTTGCCTAGGACATCCAACTCTAAAGCTCAATGTCATCTTGAGAGCACAATAAGACATTTCCAGCAGACTGCCAAGACAGCAGGCCAATCACAACACACTCCACACAGACAAGATTATGGCGTGGCGCTGAGCGACTGGGCCTGCGTGAACTTGAGGGTGCATTCCGGACAGGCTGCCTCAGCGTCAATCCATTCACCCACAGAGCCACTGAGCTATCCAGCCGACCACGTGAGATGTGTGCCGGCAATGCCAAGAATGAGCTCAGCACTGCCAGGCCCCACCCGCTCCAGAGAACACTGCCCCGGGAACAGATGGAACTCTACACGGGTTCCCACTTGGACGCAAATGAGAAATTTCTGAATGAACGCCCTCCGCCTGAGCACAACAAATATGCAAATGCATTAAGCTGCTAAGCACACTGTAACTGTGCTCATGTTTAAAATACTCCCTACCTCCTTAAAAAAAGAAAATCTTTCTTACAGCCAGCAAACATTGTTAAGCCAAAGTCTTTGCTATGGTAACATTATTTCATCTACTCTTTGTCCTCTATGCTGTCAAATTTTCAATTGTCCCGTTTCAAAGAACTGCTGCTAAAAAAAAAAAAAAAACAATTACAGATTTGCTCTTTAAAAATGCTACATACCAAAAGCAAACCATACATTGCTACACAGTACAACTTATCAGCTTCTATTTACTTTAGCACAATTTCAATCTGTTACATAACTGAATACAAGCAAGTCATTTTAAAGACATTCATGGGAGAACACATTAGCCATGCCCAGAGTGACACTTTGTTCTCCTCTTCTTTGCCACGTGGCCAGTAAATGCCAGTGCTATTTTGACATACAGATGCCAGCACATATCGACTTTTGAGCAGTCTGTCTCTCTCCCTCTCAAGGCGTAGTGTTTTCTTCATCATGCTGTGTCATCACCCTCAGGTGCCCTTTAAAGGGCTGTATCCAATACCAACAAAGCAATTATATTTTTGAAGACCCATCTAGAATGACAGACATACTGAAGCTACGTAGCCATATTTAGTAAAGAGCTAATTATGACCCACAATGAATATGATTCGATTCAAACTGTTTTTTTCAAGTAAACCTACATTTTTTTAAAAAGGTGAAAAGTATATTTGTTGTTAACATTCTGCAGAATATAACTATATAATGCTGACAGGGAGTGTGCCTAATTACAGCTTCTATATTAACAATACACAAAATTCACACTTTCACATAGATAACAACAATCTTATCTGCAAAACTTACAAAGATATACAAATTTCTTAGGTACATGTAATGGGTTATTATAGAGCAGTATAAAGAACGTATCAGTGAGAAATTTTCTGCGATATGTTTAGTCTTTAGTCCAGATCTGCATGTACGGATGTTGAGTGGGTGTCAAAATGCGTTGTGATACAAAATGTTTTCTCACTCAAGCACAGCGAAAGAATCTAGCGCCAGTCAGAGTCAACGTGTCACCACAAAGCCATCAAAGGGTACTCCCGCTCAGTGTCAGTGTGGATCAGGTAGAGTATGTTACAGCACAGCTCATAAACGGTGTGCAACAAGCTTCTGTCCTTATGGCTAAATTAACTTGGGCAGCTTTCCTTTAGCCACCAGCCAGAAACGCCCTTCTCAAGACATGATTGCATAAGGCAAATGCACACATCCTGGTGGCAACACAAGCCGGTGGGAGAAAAGTCATACAGCGGACTGCTGACAAGGACAGAAAACGTGCAGCACTTCACAAGGCCTACACAAAGCACATTTACAAAGCATTGTGTCATGGTGTTTTTGTAATCATGTTTAAATATGACAAAATGTTACAAAAACCATCAGAATACCACCACACTGTTTATATTTTGACAACCCCCATGTTTACTGTAGTAAAACTGCATTCCAAAGTATATAGAAACATCTTTAAATTTATGCATCTTTATGTGATGGCCTGGATGATGGTGTACGGTTATTTATGCATTTCTGTAAAGCAGAAAACATTCAGCAATTTGCTGACATTTATTATAGCCAACATTTCCATCCTGCAACTGGCAAGTGAGTATTACATGAACTAATTCTTGATGCTACTACTCGAAGGATGGAACTGCAACAACTATTTTTACATGTTTAAAGTTGGGATTAAAAATAAGTATTCGCACATTTCACAGACCTAAATGTTCCCATGCGGTGTTCAAAAACAATTAATCACATTTCACAGCTCATTTTGACTTCTAACGTCAGCAGTTTAGTGCGACTCCTAACAAGTGTTGACACTTGCGAGTGGGTTACCATTATGGGGTGGCTGGTACGAGGATCAGTCCCAACATGAACCCGTTTTCACCGTTTCCCTGCATTCATCAGGATCGTGTTTTGGCGCAAATACAAATGTGGACGCTTCAAACGCCTTCGCTGCAGTGCTGTGATGCGAAAACGGCTCAGTGCACTATTTCTACGCAGCCTGTAGCTTCAGATCACACGCTATGTCAAAAGGACACTTGTGTGCGGTACGTCTGCATCATTCTTCTCGCAGCGCTTTTCTCCTCATGTCAATCATCATCATCATCGTCTCTTTAAACATTAAGATAATGCAGGGAACATGGTGTTTTTAAACCGTGCAGTATTTTTCCAACTCTAGAATCCAAATCAATGATCTATACATTTATATTTTCACGTAAACATCGCCGTAAGAATGCATCTATCCAGGTATTTCCCCATTAAACAGAAACGTGAATTCAACACCTCAATGCGTGGGCAGGATCAAGCGGAGGCACTCCAGTTAGCTTACTTGCTAATTAAATGTTAAGCATTACATTAACGTATGCATAATACGTCCAATCAGAGCCATACGACATTACTGAGACGGTAGATCGTAGTATTTATTAAATACAGTATTTATTATACCCAAAATTATTTCACGTTATACAGTGTGGGTGAAGTCTTGAAGCGCAGATAATCCCGAATAAACGCTGGCTACTTCCACCCGATCCCACGAGCTGCCTCGCGCTTGCGACCAAGCCGCTTGATCGTTTTAAATGCAACAATTTTGGGACTTCATGTTACTGTTGCCGGGGTTGGCGAAACAGCACAAAAGTGAAGCATTTCCAACGATCAACAAGTAAGCAACACACTGCAGTTACCCACAGAATGGGAGACTACACTGCGTGCATCTACATCACGATTTAGGATTCTGGGCAATATCCATACATGGGATCCAGCCCACTGAAATTGTTCTATGAAACTTACATGACAGGGGAAAAAAACATAAAAACAGTGAATATGAGGATCGACTGAGAGTAGAAGACCACTTACCAAACCATGCCATAGGCGCCCTCGCCAATGTACGACAGATTACTGTAACGAGGTCCGACATCGAAGGCCTGTCCACGGACCATCTCAGTACCCGATCCAGGGTTGGAGGCGTCGCCGCCAGGAGCCGATACCGCAGCTGTCGCCATTATTAAAACTAGCTGCCTGGATAAATACACTCACTAACAGCAAGAAAAAAAACTCTAAACAGAAAAACAATGGCAACAAATGAACCTGTGCTTTTGTACAGGCAGCAAAACTCTGAGCCTATTCAACGCGGAGAAAAAGGGAGGGAGGGAGGGAGGTAGGTAGGTAGGTAGGCGGACACAAGACGAGCCACTTCCCAAATGCTGTGGAACAGTACATCCGCAGACTGCAGCAGGCAAGGCAGGCACTGACACTGCAGGAAATAACGGGACGATCACGTGACAGGGGCAGCGACCGAAATGTGTTTGTCACGTGAACAGGGCCTTTTTTTTTACGAGCCTTTTCACTCATAAAGTGTTTCAGTTACCCAAGTCTATTCACTGTACGTAACAATTGCCTTCTCAATTATTATGAAAGTGTCCATAAGACAACATACAAATAACATTTTGCTTACGTGTGGAAGTGAGGTTTTCACTTTAAACCTGTAAACGGAGTATACACGAGCTGCTCTTCATTACTGATCTATCTGGTCAGTAATCAGGTACAGCAGTGTAACTAATAATAAACTAGATTAGCGATTCGAATCGTGTTCGAATTTCTACTGATTATTACTTATATTTTGTACTGAATTTTTATTTTAAACGTCTTGGCTATTTGCTTTTCAGATAATTTCATTTACATTCACAATTGCAGCATTGTTACAAAAGTATGTGGGAGTTTTAAATTTTGGTATTTACAATTAAACACTTTTCGTTTCATAAAATAGTGTAGCTATTGTGTGTGTCGCTTAAGTATGTACACGTACATACACTTTCACACAAAGTGGGGTCTACTTTAGTGGGTAGCCTCAGGACTATCTGTTGTGGTGTGTGAAAGAGCTATAGTGAGATTTCCCCCAGTAGTCAGGACAAGACTACGATTAGTCGCCCAAGGTGAAGACTCAGGTCTTTAGCTCAACAGACTAATCCTCTTCCCTGGTAACTGTTGGCTGTGAGGTTGTAAATTCGAGGTGGGGGTGCTCCCCCTGGCTGCCCCGTGACATATACAGAACCAAACTTACATTTTTGTATGCTGACATGTAACTATTTGCATTTTAGTATACATTATGTGCAAATATTGTACAAAGTAGCATTATAAATACTACACTAAACTGTAAATAAGATCTACCAATGTACCCTATTGTAGACGTATGTAGTACAAGTAACTGACACAGGTATGCTGTCAGCTTCTTTATTTTGAATGAATTGTCTCAACCGCAATTACTGCATCCTGCTAACCTTTTAACTCCCGCTTTCACCGCATTCCTCTTCCAACTCACTCTGCACGGAAGCTAAATCCCTCAAGAACCACTACATTCTACACCTATTATACTAGTCCAGTATCACACGTTTCGTTTGGGTTCAAAAAAAAAATTAACAAAAATACCACATGTAAATAACAATATGTCACACCCCCGCATCAGTGTGCACCATCTGCCGCTAGTTCAGCACTCGCTTAAAAAACAGATTCAACGTTCAGTTCATTGCGAGATATTATTGAGACATGCACATACTGAGCGGGTTCTAACAGTGATGTCTTAGTTCTTCTCCCGCTATTCTTACCTGTTCCTAACTCACCTCCCCCATGTCTTCTCCTACCCACTTCCTGAACTGCTTATTCCGGTGTACCGACTTCTTATCCGATTCCTTGACTACAATTCAGCTTGGTCCCTTAATAAAGATCGACCTCAAGTTCTGTGTGTACAATCATCACACAATATATATTTTGTATTTTTAATAGCACTTGAACTTCAATAACATTCACACGCAGATATAGCCAAAGTTAACTCCCACATTGCCATTATTGCCATGGATTTAGGAAAAACAGCAGTTAGAGGTGCAGTAGCACTAACGCCTAAATGATTGTATAACGTAACATTATGAAGTACCATCAACTCAGCCTCAACACTGCAAAACCCAACCGCCCAACTCAACCTCAACACTGCGAAACCCAACCGCCTCAGCTCAACCTCAACACTGCGAACCCAACTGCCAAACTCTGCCTCAACACTGCAAAATCCAACTGCCCAACTCAGCCTTAATACTGCGAACCCAACTGCCCAAGTCAGCCTCAAAACTGTGAAACCCAACCACTGAACTCAAACTCAACACTGCAAAACCCAATCACTGAACTCAGACTCAACACTGCGAAACCGAACTGCCTCAACTCAGCCTTAACACTGCAAACCCAACTGCCGAATTCCGCTTCAACACTGCAAAACCCAACCAGTGAAATCAAACACAACACTGAGAAGCCCAATTGCCGAACTCAGTCTCAACACAGAAACTCAGCTACCCAAGTCAGCCTCAACACTGCAAAACTCAGCTGCCCAACTCAGCCTCAACACTGCACAACCCAACCGCTGAACTCAATACTACAAAACAAAGATGAATAGTTTTTACTAAAAGGTTTATTTAGATTTACAGATTAAAAAATCCCAGATAATCAAAATGGCCTGCAATTATGCAAAAAGGAGAAACTGATGTGATCGAAGAAATGGGAAATATTATTGATAAAGCCTTAGATTTTGAGAAATTAGTTTTAAAACCATAGTCAGCCACATTGAGAAATACAGGCGAGGCCAAATGGAATGGACTGTTGTGGTTTGGAAATGTATAACAACACATCATCATTGTAAAGAGAGACTTTATGTTCTTCATCATGTGTATTAATACCTGAACTGTGTGTATGAGCTATTATCAACTCAACAAATGGTTCAGTTACAGTAGCAAAATGGAGAGGTGAAAGAGGACGGCCCTGTTTTGTACATTTTATTCAAAATGGTGCTGATCTAAGATCATTAGTTATAATGGGGGCATGTAGGTCAATAAACAGAAGTTTAACTTAAGAAAAACTACTGCCGAAATCAAACTTCTCAAGAGTAGCAAAAAGAAATTTCCATTCTGCTATACTGAATGCTTTTCAGCATCAAGTGATACAACAAATGCAGGTTCTTTGGACACAAAGGTCTACAACATTTAATAAGCATCAACATTATCTGAAGTATCTTACCTCTTAATAAAGCAATACAAATTAGGTTTGATAATCTTTGGCGACACCAACTCCAGTCTACATACACCAACACGTTGAGCTAACAGTTTACAATCAGTGTTCATTAAACTATATGAAGAAAAATCTTGAGGATCACTCTTTTTTGTTCAAAAATAAACCAATAGAAGCAGTATTTAAAGTTTTAGGCACTGAGCCACTGTTTAACAAATCTTGAAGAACAGGCACAAATATTCACAAATACTGGTTGGAGCTCAGATCAGAAAGTTTTGAAAAAGTCAAAAGGACAGCTGACAGGCCCTGGACGCTTATGGGAAGACATACAGAGAAGGGCTTTGATAACCTCTTCTGAAGTGAACAGGGCACTAAAATTATTGTTATCTGCACTGAATGCAGTGGGAAGAGATATCATATCCAGAAATGTACATATTTCATGCTGTAAAGCTGATATTTCAGACACATAAAGATCCTCATAGTAATTTCTATAAGAGCTCTTAATGAGTAATGGATCATGGTCTAACAGTGTACCTACAGTGGCCTCTTGTATTGGTAATGACAGCTTTCTTACCTTCTTTAATAATAAAATTGACAACATTAGAACCAGACTATGTGTA
>JABJVR010005051.1:1300-11462 GCA_025773905.1 Chitala chitala | reverse complement strand
CCAGTGGGACACTGACCAGTCAGAACAGATAAAAACCACACAGGGCACAACCACCAGTGGGACACTGACCAGTCAGAACAGATAAAAACCACACAGGGCACAACCACCAGTGGGACACTGACCAGTCAGAGCAGATATTATGTTAGAGCTACACTTTAGTGTCGTTACTGACGTGCACGTTACAGGGTGCGGCCCCCGTCTACACTCTTCCTGTTTACACACAGCTCCTGGTTTCTGAGTGCCGAGTATTTCCAACATTGTTGTTCACTCATAGACGTCAGGCTCTGGAGTGTCATTATTATTTTATATACAAAGTGAGTTATTACTCACATCTACAAACTCAGTTACAGAACTTCATTCTCTTCTCAAGGAACTTCACTGTGCTGTCTAGTTAAATTCACACACAGCGCCCTCTGACGAGTGTGTACGTCAACATCCACATACCTGTCCAGTTCATTAAAGTCCAGGCACATAACTGAATACCATGGAAAGAGGTGACAGAAAAATTCAAGCTCAAAGTTTTACCAGCTCTCCAGCAGAGAAGATGTTTGGGACACAGTGTCTGTGTTTCAGGGTCACATGAAGGTGTCTATGAAAATGTCGATAAGTGGCCAACATGGGGCACTGCAGTGAGTACCTGTTTTTTTTTTTACTCCTTTAGGCCCATATTAGTTCCTGATTTATTATAAAAATTGTTAACCATTTAACTTTTTCAACTCCTGCACTAAAACATGTCAGCGTATGTAATGGCTTTTTAATGACTTAGTGTCTGTTTTTCTTGACTTACCACCTTATGATGTTGTTATACTGATTTATACATGTAAGCATTGAGCAGCACACTGTCTCCTCACTGTGTCTTGTGTGTTGTTCTTCATCAGGAGAGAGTAACGTCTGTGTCCTGTGACTCGGAGAGTCCATACACTGTAAGATGATGCAGTTCTAAAACAGTTTGAATCTCCTCATGCTCCTCATTCAGCTCAGGAAGCTCCATCTATCTCAGCTCTCTTCTCTGTGTCCTTACAGGACCTGCAGTTTCCGGACCACTCCCTCTACAGAACCTTGAACCTCTAAGTCCATGAAGCTCTTTCTGTGTTTTACCCCTGTGTGATCTCTACACCATCCTGATCTCCTGCTTAATCCCAGGCTGCTCAAAAACATGGACTCCTGTGGATGCTAGTGTATGTGAATTACCTCTCTGTATATCTCACTTTACATAAATAGTTTTTTTGGTATTAAGAAAAGTTTAACTTTATTTCCCTTTCTTTTCTAGACTAGGTACACAGATGATTTCTGTAAAACTTGATAGATATGCAATTTGTATATTTGTACTTTGTGAATGTATAAATTGCAAAATTGAATATTGACTTTTCTTCATTTTTTTAAACATTTTACATTTATTATGTTTCTCATTTAACAGCTACATGAACATACGCCCATATAAAAGGAGAAACCAACCAAGAGATAAAAAAACAGGAAACACACAGGAAGATAACAATACAAACAAACACACAGAGAGAAACCTCCATGCACTGCACAAAGTATCATCAGCTCTAGTATGAATATACAGCTCTAATGCAGGTAGGTTTTATTTTAAATAAAAGGGGATCCTAGGTTTTACTAAATTTACCCACAGAGTCATTCAGAATGCATCTAGCCTATTCCAGTTTGGCATTCTGCTTTACATCTCTAACCCAGTAGAACCCTAACACAGGATTACGTGGCTTGCTAGAATGAGGAAAAATCAGTCACCTCCTGTACTCAGACAGTGGCTACACCATCCAGAGGTTTACCAAAAACAGCATTATTAAACCTAGACCTGCACTCAGATGTCCACTTAGAGGCTCCTGGGCCCATAACTTACTTCAAGTTCCACAAAAAAACAGATAAACCTAAATATAATCAAGTCTAAAGTGCTCCTTAATCAATGCTCACTCACTAGGAAACAAAGAGTTCTGATTAACGAGACGGTGCTCAATAGCAACTCAGATACCTGTATACTTACGGAAACCTGGCTTAAGCTCTCTGACATGGTCCACCTAGTTGAAGCTTCTCCTAACATCTTCACATACTTACATAAGGCCCGCAGTTCAGGATGTGGAGGTGGCCTGGCTGCTATCTTTGATGAGTCTCTCAAAATTGAGGCAACAGCAATTTGTGATTTTGTGTTATTTGAAACTACGCAGATTAAAATTGTCAGATTCATTTGTGTGCAGGACCGCAGACTTCTTTTATTAATGAGTTTGGTAATTTTTTGTCTGATCTGATCATTAAGTTTGATTAAATTGTAGTTCTAGGTGACTATAATACACAGACATGTTTTCAGCAGGAGCTTCATATCCCTGCTTGACTCAGTTGGCTCTACTCAGCATGTATCTGAACCAACCCACATGCACAGGCAGACTTTAGATTTAGTTGTAACCCATGAAATTGAAATCTCTCATTTATTAGTGTGTCCTTTAGGTAATTCCTGCTTTGATCATGATTACTTTTGCAGTTAAACATTCTCCTCTGCATGTGAAAAAAATGTTATGATCCACCATTTGAATAGAGACAAAGTGAAAAAGTTTACAGTTTCTGTACAGAACAGTTTTCACTGACAGTGTATCTCTTAATGAAATTGCACATAACTTTAATGCAGTAGTGTCATGCCCTTGCCTGTTGTTCCTTATGTGTCTACTGGATGTCACTGGTCCCTCCTTTTTACTTGTTAAAGATTCTTATTTAAGTTCTCCTTTTGTGTTCAGATGCTGCCTGTTATTGAGTCAGTGAGTGATGTTTTTGCCTATGGGATGTGCTTAAGTGTTCAGATCTCAGATTCGTGTGAAGTCCCGCCCTTCTGTTACTACCTTTTAGATCTCGGTTTACTCTTTTCCTGCTTTATTTGGAATAAACTTCCCTCTCTGCAGTTGGACCTTGCTTCAGCATGCTCGATTCATGACAGAATAACACACCCAAATTGAAGAGAGGTCCAGCGAGAGGGAAGGCAACCAAGGCCGAGTTACCTGCTATGTTTGATTGGACCCCAGAGCCCCAGGACTCCTTTATCTGTGAGCTGCACAACAAACCCCAACCAGTTAAAGACTGAGAAGGACAACACTGCCTTCGCCATACAGTGGCTAAAAGAGAAATGCTGCTGAATGGGCCAGGCAACAACAACAGTTGTCATGGAAGGAACCAAGAATCACTCTTAATAACTTCTGCCTCAATCTAGGAGACTATGTTCAGTTTGTCCTACACCAGGAGTTAGTGGGGACTATTTGTATGGGAGCTTTGCGCCTGTAGTCTACGAGAGGTCCACTTGTTCCTCCACCTCATTCGTGCTCCCCTCAGTCTACCTCATCCTCGGCTCCATCTCCCTCATGTCCCCCTCGGTCTTTCTCGTTGCTTCCTTTGTGCGCCTGTCGGTCTCTGTCTTCTTTGGCTTCAGGCTCCAGTGCACTTCTCAGAGCCTCCTTTGCCCTTTGCTGGAGGTCCTCCTCCTTCTGCTCCCTCCCCTGTGCTTCATGCTCCCTCACCCCCTCGTCCTTGCTCATCCTCTTGTCCCACTTTGTCGCCCTCACTTCCTCCTCGTTTGCTCTAACGGTTCCCTCAGTCGCCGTCGTCTCGTCCTTCGTCGCCCTCACATCGCCCTCAGTCAGCTCTGGTGGTGGCTCTGCTTGGTCCGCTGGGGCTGCCCTCGGACCAACCCATGCCCTCATCTGTCCTGCCTGTTTGCCTCATTGCCTCATCTATGTGTCCTCAGACCATCCTGTCCTGTCTGTCGGCATGGGCTCCTGGTCTTTTCCCCTTGCTTGTAGATACTGCTCCTAGTCTGCTGCCTGTCCTGTGTCCCCTTGGTGGCCTCCTCCACCTCCTCGTCCACCCTGGCGTCCCTAGTCCTCCCCGTCACCTGGTAACTCCATTACTAACTTCATTAGTTACCTAAATTAGTTAGAACCACCAGGTGATCACCATCATTTATTGAATATATGCAGTGGATTCAGAAGTAATTACTAATTAAAGACCTATTTCAAATGTCCCTTTTCTCTCCAAGATTCTGGAAAAAATTGTTGCAATATATCTGCAAGCTCACTTGGAAGCCAACAATTTACCATCTGACAACAATTTATTCTGGCTTCCCACAAGGATACAGCACCAAAACAGCAGGAAGGCCAAGGAGGAGGTTCATGGATGCAGTGAGGGAGGACATGAAAGAGGTTGGGGTGACAGAGAGAGCTGCAGGGAACAGGTTGGCATGGAGAAGGATGATCCACTGTGGCAACCCCTAAAGGGAGCAGCCGAAACAAGAAGAAGCTCTGATGCAGGGAACATGGCAGCTCTTGTTCTGTTAGATGTTAGTGCTGCTTTTGATACTGTTCATCATTCTATTCCAGTAAACTGGCTTCAAACTGTTGTGGGCCTTAGCAGGACTGTTATTAGGTGGCTTACTTCTCATCTCACAAACCGTTACTGTTATGTTCATATTTAAACAATAGTACACCCTCATCCATGTCATCACTTAGATATGGAGTACCACAGGGATCTGTGCTAGGCCCAGTACTCTTCTCCCTTTATATTTTACCTCTCGGTAATATTATACATAGGTATGATATCAACCATCATAGCTGTGCTGATGATACATGGTTATACCTTGTAGTTAAACCTAATGATAATGCAGTTAACGCATTACATAATTGTCTCAAAGACATGGAAAGATGGATGGGCACAAAGTACTTATCACTAAACACATATAAAACTGAAATCTTGTTGTTTGGAGTAATGGTCCTGCTAGGAGTGTCTTCAGTTCAGCCTTCAGTGCTGCTGACCTGTGTTTTTCATTACTAACTCAGCACGTAATTGAGCACGTAAGATTGTGTACACTTTTGTTTACAGTCGTTTAGATTACTGCAACACTTTACTCTCTGGAAGTACAAACCGCACAATAAACAGTGCATCCTGTCAGCTGACTCCCATCAATATGCATACAGGAAGAACTGCTCTACTGCAGATATTATACACCAGGCCTTGATACATTTGGAGAAGAAGTGCTCCTATGTGAGGCTGCTCTTCCTGGATTTTAGCGCAGCCTTCAATACGATCATCCCACAGACACTGGTAACCAAACTGTCAGTCCTTGGGCTGCCCCCATTCCTATGCAACCGAACTCTGGATTTCTTAAAAAACAGACCACAAACTATGAGGATTAACAACATCTCATCCTCCTGCACCATCTTAAACACAGGTACTCCACAAGGCTGTGTCCTCAGTCCTCTCCTCTGAACAGGTGTTATACAGGCATATACAATGCCTAATAAATAATGCAGAATAAACTGGCCGGTGAGTGGAACATATCAGCTAATTCTTGCTTCATATCCGTAAGGATATGGGATTGACACCCCAGCTCAATTTGTGTTTGCATGCATGCAAGTGTGTGTGAGTGTGCATGTGTGTGCATGTGTAATTTGTTTCTTTTCACTTGTGCCGTTTCTCCCTGCAGTCGAAACAGTTCAGGTGAAGGGGTGATTTAAAATTGAGGTTTGTATTTTCTCTGTAATGAACAGACCAGCATTTCATCCAGTCTGCATTTTGCCCTTCAGCCTGTATTTCCTCAAACAGGCTTCACATAGGTCATAACCCTCGATCAGGTAAGCGATGTATTATGTGACCTCAGAGCACTTCTCCAAACAGCAGCAGCATCCCACACATCAGTCTGCATCAGCACTTGTTATACACAGTTATAAACATTTACATCACATTTACATTTTATTCCTTTAGCACACACTGATGTCCAAAGCGACTTACAATGAGCAGTAGTACACATGCATGTGACAAACGAGGTCAGACAGTATCAGAGAATCTGACTAACAGTAAGTGCTGTCCTATCATCAAAGTGCACACGATTAGGTCAAGCAATAGTCTCGAGAGTTACTCAAGTAAAGGGAAAGCATAAACATATAAAATGTCAGTCTTGTATGAACTAGAAAAACATGTACAAACAAACAGCCTTGCAACAGTGGAGTGAATGGAAGCATAGATGGAAAAAGATGATTAAGATTCATTACTATACAGTAAAAAACTGAATTAAAGACTGACAGTGGCTAGATGGGTTTGTTTTGTTTCCATGCGTTAACTCATAGTGGTTATGATGCCATATCACATGGCATTTACACACTCTCTGTACTTCCTTTGAGAAACACTTTTTACTCATCTCACACCTTCTCCATCAGAGCAGAGGTGTTTCTTTTAATTTTTGCATTTCCACAAAAGCAATACATTTATGTATCTTAAAACACATAAAGCATTGGACTGGATTTATACACATTTGAACAGACTGTAGTTATTGGTATTTTAACATCAGTTCTTGTCATGATGCATAATATTTATATTTTCTCTTACTTTTTTAAAGTATTGGCTGGTTTTCCAAGGTCAGAACACAAGGGTTTACGTATTACTTACCTTCTTCTCTGTTTGCTGTCTTCTCAATGCTTGCGATAAAATAATCATGTTACATTGTGAGCGATTTCTGATAATGTTTTCAACATGATGTTTTTCACGGTTTGTCCTTCTTGGTTCCCTCCATGGACATTAAGGGTCACTATGTCCCTTCTTTCCCTGCTTTCTCACATTCCTATCAATTCAATCAGTGGCCACAGCTGGTCCCCAGTTCCTAGTGTTTCTTATTTAAGCCCTGTCCTTCTGTTTCTGCTCTGGTAGTTGTTGTAGCCTTTGGCTCTGTAATGTCTGTGAGTTAGTTGTTATGCGTTGTGTCTTGGTGTTCTGTAAAAAACCCTGTTTGTTTCAATCAATCCCCTTCGCACATTAGACTCAGCCCCTCTTGCATTCCTACACTTCTGTACATCATTCCAATGTTCTTAAAGTGTTTTCTCGGGGGTTTCATATACAGTACTTCTCTGTGATGTTCTGCTTATTTTATTACCTTAGTCAGACCTGGGCATTGTGTGGCCTGCAGGCCACATCTGGACCTTTGCCTGTCCCTGACTGGCTTGTGCTAAGTCATTGGGAGTCATTTATACTTTATTCATTTAGCAGACGCCTTTGTGCAAAGCGATATACACTGAATAAGAGTACACGCGCATGTCACGAACGAGGTCAAACGGTATCAGAGAATCTGATTAACAGTAAGTGCTGTCCTATCATCAAAGTGCACGCGATTAAGACAAGCAGTTCTCACAAGTCATACAAATAAAGGGAAATGTACAGTCTTGTATAAACTAGAAAAACATGTACAAACAAACAGTCGTGCAACAATGGAGTAAAAGGAAGCATAGATGATAAAGGTGAGGTTTTAAGTTATGAGGTGCTCCCTGAAGAGATGTGTCTTCAGTTGCTTTCGGAATGTGGACAGGGACAAAGACGTCCTCAAAGCAAGAGGAAGCTCATTCCACCATTTAGGTGCCACAGATGAGAAGAGCCATCAGCAGGGGTGCAACCAGTCTGTTCTCATTGGCAGACCGCAGAGAATGGGAGGGGACATAGCACTTGATTCGGGACCAGAGGTAGCCTGGAGCAGTCCCACTGATGGCTTTGTACATGAGCATCAGGGTCTTGTGTTTGATGCATGCCTGGACCAGAAGCCAATGAAGTGAGACGAACAGGGGAGTGACGTGCATCCGTTTGCCGCTGAATGCCACTGCATTCTGGATCCTCTGGAAAGGCCATGTCGCAGAGTTGGGAGGCCGACCAGGAGTGAATTGCAACAGTCCAATCTTAACATGACTAATGCTTTGACCAGGAGCTGAGTCGAATATTCTGTAAGACACGGTCTGCTACTCATTGAGCCACCAGGTCACCTTAAAGAGTTATATTTGTCCAAGTTAAAGGATATTTTAGATGCAGCGATTTGGGCAGAGAAGGAACAAAGTAAAGATTGATACTTATGGAGATCACCAAGATCTCGTGTTTTCTGCCATCTCCTTTCAGCAGCCTGTAGGCCAACCCTGTCTTTGTGCAGGACATTTGATAGCCATGGGTACAACGGAGTAGGGCATACTGGTCTGGATGTTAATAGACAGAAACCATCCAATGTTGAAGACAATGTGCAAAGCAGAGTAGCAGAAGCATCATCGGTATGCAGGGATGAGAGCTGGTCAGGAGTGGGTAGAGCAGAGACTACTGCAGAAGCTAGGCAGGATGACTCCAGGGAGCACTGGTTCTCATGGAAGGTGACTGAGGGTGTGTCAGCCTCAGACGGTGGAGGCAGAGAAACTGAGAAGTGAATGAAGAAATGGTGAGAGCAGCGCAATGGAGAAACATACATTAGAGAAGAAGCAGAGTTGTGTTCAATTGTTTTGCAGCGTTGTATGTGGCAGAAGCATGAGGCCAAAAGTTTCTGGGAGAGAAAGGATGTTGGCATGTTCAATTCCATCCAGGTGTACATTGAAATCTCCAAGAATAATCAGAGATGTTCCATCATCAGGGGTTGTGGTGAGGAGCATGTCAAGTTTGTCAACAAAGTGGTCAAGATGACCTGGTTGATGGTAGATAGACTAAAATTACAGTAGTAGGGGAGGTGACTGTGACAATGTGATACTGAGTGAAGGGATGGCATAAACACTAGGTGAGCGAGTGTACATCAGGAGACGGTCGGCAGGAAACGGTCAGGCCTGAGGAAACGGTCGGCAGGAAATGGTCAGGCCTGAGGAGACGGTCGGCAGGAAAAGGTCAGGCCTGAGGAGACGGTCGTCAGGAAATGGTCAATAAGAGTGAGAAACGGAGTAACCAGATGAGAAAGCAGTTGACATCGCTCTATCCACATTTCTGAGAGCAAAGATCTGAAGTGACAGTGAGGATACAAAATGTGGGATGAGGTCTGCCTTGTTCACAGCAGACTGGCAGCTCCACAGCTCAGCTGTGAGTGCGAAGGCATCAGGAGAGAACTGGTTGAGCTGATGCAGGTGAGAGAGGTTACGTGTCAGGGCAGTGCAGTGGCGACGATGGAGAAAGCGTCTTCCATAAAAGACAGGGATGGTAAGACACATGATGGGTAGAAAAGTGGGAAAGTGAGGTCCTTCTCGTTGTCCTTCCTCAGTGGACCCCCACAGGTAGACTCCTATGTCTTAGTCCTCAAAGTACATGTCCAATTAGGCTTCAACAATGAGGCTGAAACTTGTGCTGCCACTACAGTGTGAATGACCCTAATAAATGCACCTGGAGTGTGCCAGGATAAAAATTATAATTAGCAGATAGACAGGAGTGAGGAGCAGAAAACCCTAGGAGAATAGCTGAACCAACAACCAAACGAGCCCCAGAATTCCCAGTTAGGAAGTATTGCCAAATAACATACTTTTATGTTCCATTAAAAACAAACGTAGTCAATTCAACCTGTGAGGCTAGTGGGTTTTATCAACCTAAGGGTCCACAAGTACCAATCATGCCTCATACCGAGGTTTAAAGGTGAAAACACATCCAAATACAGCAGCCATTTAAAAATCCATTTGGTTTCTCATCAGATGAAACATGCGACATGACTTGTAGCAGTTCATCCCTTTCTCATGTTATTTGCATACAGGGATGTCTTGTTCTGTTTATAGAATTTCCATGTCAGTTAATTCTTTACACACAACCTGTGTCTATGTTTATGGTTGGGCAGGATTATATGTGTAGTACATTGAGATATTTTTTCATAATCACTCTTGATCAGTGCTTTGAATGTTTTGCAGATGTCAGCCTTTTCAGAAACACAATCCACAATCAAACTAATGTAAGAATTTTATATTTCTGATGGTCAAATTGTTACTAATAAAAAGATGGATATGATGCTCCTTATTTCCTGCTCTTTAAAAGTAAAATTGTGCATAAAAACCCATGTACATTCGTTTCAGTGGCAGTCTCTTTTGCAAAAAAAAAAAACTTTTTACAAACTAGTCTCCCTGTTTGTTTGTTACATGAACTACTTGCTTTTCTGAGAAAAATAAACAAGAAAAAGACACACTGTTTTACAGATAATCTTCTCAGACTTTTTCACCCAGTCTAGCCATCTCCACTTCATATCATGTAAAGTACAAATTAAAGGAACATGTCTGTTTCCTTCAGCATAGTGGAACACTACCTGTTGGTTTTTAGTTATGTTTTCTATCCTGAGCTCACAGTGTTTGACATGTCTCTGCATCTGAGCTCACAGTGTTTGACATGTCTCTGCATCTGAGCTCACAGTGTTTGACAT
>JABJVR010005050.1:0-13988 GCA_025773905.1 Chitala chitala | reverse complement strand
CAGATTCTGCAGTTATAGTGCCTTTGTAATGTGTCATTAATATTTTTGTTACTGATCACAATATAAATAAAGCACAAAAGTCCCACTTTTAATTTTCTTGTTTCCTTCTTTCGCTTAAGACAACTAAGTGCAGACAGGTGGAAATGATCAGGAAGACCCGAAGAATAGCAAGGATGCACTGCTAATTAATGTTTAAGATAATGGTCAAATTAAAATGAATGAATTGGTTGGAAGAAAAACCTGCACCCACTGCGGCCCTCCAGGACTGCACTTTGACACCTGTGTCTTAGGGTCTCAAATCTTGAAATGGTGGTGGGCAAGATGTGCTCATCTGAATCATCACCTTGTCAAAAAACCTGCTTAACTTGACTGCGTTTGATGAACCAGCAGCGAGGTACCGTGGGTTAGTGCAGTCCTGCAGGGATGCATCAGCACACAGGTTAAACACACGGACGTATTTATGGTCCAGATATACATCATAAAGGGGGAAAGGGACACTCATACCAGGTTTATCTCCTCAGCGTTGAAGTCTTCTGAAAGGAAGGCGGTCCTTGTCAAGACATCATTGCGCTTGTTTTCAGGAATTTGGTCAAACTTGGTCCCAATCATCAGCAGTGGTACAGGATTCTCTGCAAACTGCTCTCTGTCATAATCACTGGAAAAACACCAAGGACAAGCAATACAAACTTGTTTCTTCTTCCTATAAGAGAAAATCTCTCAAGCTATTAAAGGCCACGGGTGAAAGCAATATCTGCAACTGTGAAAAACGTACCCATTTGTGACTATGACACCAGTTGGAGAGCAGTCTTTGTTCAGAGCTTCCAGTGACCACCGATATAAATTCTGTGAAGACTTCTTGTTTGTCAGATCATGGACTAATATAATGCCTGGAATTTCAAAAAATGAAAAAATAGCACTGGTTTGAATCTTCCCTGAATCCAGGACCTTTTGTTTCAGATAACTCCATTTTTGTTTACCATTAACAGAATTGTAGAAAACAGCTCTAGTGCTTTTTACACTGCTGGCACTGCCCACCGATCCTCCAACATCCCACAATTCAATATAATATGTCTTCTCCTCTGGGGTGCCCTCTTTATAGTCATGAACCTGTGAGATGTGGAAGGTTTTTGATGTTACATGAGTACTGCACTATTTATACGCGGGGGATATCACACAATACAAGCCATTATCTCCCCTACTCGAACGTCCACAGAGCAGCCCACTGTCCAGGAAGGATTTCCAAGCACCAGATTATGACACAGCAAATGAACCAGTGTCGACTTCCCAACACCTAGCAAATCAAAATAAAAATTATTTTATCCACTTCAACAGAAACGCTGAAAGAGCAGCTTTCAAAACACCCTACATTTATTTTGTAGGACCAAGCTAATTAACGCAAAGTGTTACCAAACGAGTTCCTCACGTTACTACACAAACAGCCCCTATTTTAAAATACATATACTGAATACTGAATAATACATTTTAGTACGTGAAATACAATAACGTCACAAACATTAATTTACGCATTCAAACATTACAGGTGTCCACTGTATTTTGACAGCTGCAAAGATTAGTTTATCGCTCAAACAAGTAAAATTTGTGTGTTTCAAAGCAGCGTGATATTAGTTTTAACCAACTAAGCAAAACAAGTTTTAATATAGTTAATTAAAGAGCACGAACCTGAATCTCCCAAAACAAGAACCTTGACCCTGTCAAGAGACGCCATGTTCCCATGTAGCTTTGACGCTGACCCGGAAGTAAAACTACCTTAGCCTACAGTCAGAACTATTTAGTTTGCATTCATATTAGATTTACTGGATTCCACTCTGCAGTAAGAATCTGTGACATGTTAACATTACCGTGGCTTTCTCATTTACAAACCCTTGTGTAACAAAACAGTTTACCAATATTTATCCGATCCGTCAGTTTTATGTGTCCATTGCTAAATGTTCTCGACTGTCCCACCCAAACGTTTCTGTCATTGGTTTAACAAAATGCCAATTTACGGACAGTCGACGATGATTGGAACATTGATAATCGTAGCCTATCAAAACACAGATTGAACGAACAGGCTTGCTCCGTATTTTTTTTTTTTCTTCCTCACGAATTATGAGGAAAACGTGCAATGTTCGTGAGTGTTAGCAAAAGAAAGTCGGATTCATTTGCTAGGGGTCAACTGTTTCGAAATTAGGCAAGTATGAAGTTTTTTTCCCCGTTCACGACTTACTAACGTTTAATATATCGGAGGTGCTGATAAAACGTGTAGATATAACATCATCAATTCCCTCGTTTCCATCCGGTTATACTAAAACATCTATCGGTTTAGTGGCTTCTTGTAGTAGTAAACCCAAAGTATTAGTACTGGTTGGTTGTTTATTTACATTATGACATGTATGCATTATGTAGTCGGCTGTTTATTTTCAACAGTTTAAATTTGTGATGGTTATAGTGCGTGACATTTTGTCAGTATTTCCGTGAAAACACTGATTTACATTATTTATTCATTATCGTAGTTACATGAAACAGTTTTATTTTTTCCCTCTTCACGCAGATATTCAGGAAGTTGTCCTGAAGGCCTCATTCTGCCGCCTGTCTCCGCCACTCTGGGCCGAAGATGACGGAGCCGGAGCTGCTCACGGAGGTGCCGGCGGCGCTGAAGCGTCTCGCGAAGCAGATAGTGCGCGGCTTTTACGGAGTCGAGCACGCGCTGGCCCTGGACATCCTGATCCGCAACGCGTGCGTGCGCGAGGACGACATGCTCGAGCTGCTCAAGTTCGACCGCAAGCAGCTCCGCTCGGTGCTCAACACCCTCAAGAGCGACAAGTTTGTCAAGTGCCGAATGCGCGTGGAGACGGCCAGCGACGGGAAGGCCACCCGCCACAACTACTACTTTATCAACTACCGCGTCCTGGTCAACGTCGTGAAGTACAAGCTGGACCACATGCGGCGACGCATTGAGACGGACGAACGGGACTCGACCAACCGCGCCTCCTTCCGCTGCCCCAGCTGTTATAGCACCTTTACTGATTTGGAGGCCAACCAGCTGTTCGATGCCAGTACAGGTGAGGACCACAGGGAGCCGCGGCGCTCGTGATGTATGAAGCCTGTGGCTTTGTGTCGATGTGTTCTCTGTTCTGAGATTGATACTGACCTGTGTGAATTCGTCCACACAAGAATGCAGCTTGAGGACTGCTGTGCGTGTCTGACAAAAGTGTCAGTGTAACAGTAACACTCAGTCTGTGTGAAGTAGACTGTTTAACAGCCATTATTTCTGTCCTTATGACGACACCGGTTCTGTTACAGAAGGTAACGGTACTGATAATTCCATCAGTGCATGCACATACACTGTCAATATACAATTTACGTCCTCAATAAGTTCGCATGCAGTCAGAGCTGCAGACAAAGGCTTGGTGTCTGATAAGGGAGTTTTGCTGTATGCTGATTGCAATTTTAGTATTATTTTCTTGGAGCATCCGTACTGCAATATCTCCTTCAAACTCTAGGTGGCAGCAAATGACAAGAATAAAAGTTTTTAAGCAATTATAGCAACACTTGAAGCTGTTTCTGGTTTTGTGGACCTTTAATTGCCATTGCCTTTCTGTTGCACTTCATCTTATTTCTTGCTTGTTTGTCCCCTGTGGTGTTGAATTGTCTGCCTGTTCCAAGGCTAGTGCATTCTTTTGATGCTGCTGAAATTAAGGTGAAATGAGAACTGTCTGTATTCATGTTGATGAATGGAAGGCCTTGTCCCTGAAGGATTCTAGACAGTAGATTACTCAGCCTGTTTGAGAACTCTACTTACTGGTGTATAATTTTGTAATATTATGTATGAATTATCATATTCTGTGATTGCCATATGTTTTCACAAGATATTTAACTTTGCAGTTACATTTTTCGTGTTAGGAGGCAATGCAATAACCTAACAGTAACATTTACTTTTGAGATATTGTATGAAGAATTGTGCCTACATATTTTTGTGAGTTCCTCCAGGTGAGAATTTACTACATTAAGTGGTAATGTGTTCCTTCAGATACATGAGCACTATTAATTCTACTTAATGTACAGACAGTTGCCTTGGTGAAGGATCACTGGTGTGTCTTTGATCTGTTCTGTGTTTGTACACATGGGTTGGGCGTTTGTGTTGCCTTGACATGGTATTAACTCTGCAAACAGACAGGTTCTGTTGCACGTTCTGCCAGACGGAGGTGGAGGAAGATGAGTCTGCTGTACCCAAAAAGGATGCGCGCACTCTGGTGGCTCGCTTTAACGAGCAGATCGAACCCATCTACGCACTGCTGCGTGAAACTGAGGACGTGAACCTGTCCCATGAACTGCTGGAACCAGAGCCGGCCGACATCCCTGAGCTCAGGCTGAAGTCAGCACCTCGCACACAAGATGCACGCATACACACAGCCTTCTATTTCTGCACTTTACAGCCTTTCTTATCCCCTTGGTTGAGTGCTTATTTCATTGTCTGCAGTCGTGAGCGTGGTGCACAGACAGCCGGGGGGGCCGGAGCACCGCGTCCTGGTGGCCCGCATCGCGAAGCGTGGTCCTCCAAAGGTGCGAGCTATGCTGACCTCTACACGCAGAACGTGGTGATCAGCATGGAGGAGCGGGACGAGCAGCAGCGTCCAGCTGTCGAGGCTAAGGAGCAGCCCGTTTGGCTAATGGAGAGCACTGTGCAGGGGGCGTATCACGAGGCAGACGCTAACGAGACCCGTAAGGACGTCCTGCTCCCTGTGGCTGTACTGCTGTTCTGTCATTGCCTCTGTCCCGTTGCTGATCTCTGAAATCCTTTTTTTTTCCCTCCCTACTCATTTTCTAGCTGTTGAGGTTCTGCCAGGCATTCAGGCAGGGCGACCAGCAGGTCGAGACCCACAGTTGGATGATAATGAGGTAATGCGAGCCCTGCTAATCCATGAAAAGAGAGACGTGGCTGTGCCTGTGCCTTTAGGTGGGGCTTTGGGTGGAGCACGGTCCTCTTTGGCTAATGCCAGTGACTCAGACAGCGATACCAGTGAGTCAGAGGAAGAATCCCCTCCACGGCCAGGTCCCCCTACTGCGGTGCATGGCCAGGGTGATGATGACGAAGATGAAGATGACGAAGACTTTGAGGAGGTGGGCGAGGAGGAACCTATGGTTCGAGTGGGAGGGAAGTTGTTTTCCTATCATGAAGTCAGCCAGCAGCCAGAACTGGTGGAACAGATGACTGCTCAGGAAAAAGAGGCTTACATTGAAATGGGCCAGAATATTTTCCAGGACATGTTTTTCTGAGACTCTGTGGCCTCAGCGTCTGTGCCTCTGGCCTCAGCTTTCATCACAAACTCTTCTCTAGCCTTTACTGGTCAACACATGTTCTAAGGTTAACTGAGATTAAGTTTTACTGCATCACAAGTCAAGCTATCCTGTCTGCCTCTGCTTTTCAGTGTAATTAAATGGAAGAGCTGCGGTAAAAGTGATATGTATTGTCCTTTCTGCCACTAAGTACTTGATGGTTTCCCGATCATTATTCCTGGCTTAGCTTTTGAAGTTTTTTGTTTTTTTTTCCTGCAAATGGCAGTTTATGTTTGTGTCTTGTCCATTTTCTTGTTGAATGTCCTGGCCTCTCACTGGAGAGATGGACCCGCCTACTCTTTGAACTCACTCCTGCATCTTGCGTGTTTTATGCCCTAACCAAGTCTTGTCTGAATCCATTCCCTGCTCTTCCTTTCTTTGCCTTTCTTTAATTCAGTCTTCTTCCTCTGCCTGCAGTGTATATCTGGAAATGGTTATTTTGTGAATGGTTGTCCACAAAATTGCCTTGACCTGCAGAAATGTGACTCGGGGCACAGTTCGGTTTTCTCATGTCGGACATCCTGATGCCACCTAGTGGTGATAGGTCATCACCTCGTATTTACATGGTTATAAAGTGGTATTGATAGTTTGGTGTTAATGATGGATCTATTCATTTATAGTTTTAACAGTCTCTGCCATTTGTGTATAAGTATATATCCTTTTGCCTTTTCAGTTGTTTATGATGTGGGTGTTGGAGGAGGAAACCGTAGCAATAAAGTATTTCTGAGCTTTTGGATGTTTGGAGCACACACATTGTCATACCTTCCACACAACCTGCAGTGTGTGGTTAGTTGTGTGTTTTTCTTTTGGACAGGAGGTATTGAGTTGAGAGAAAAGTGATCTGTGCTTCGCTGTCCTCTTTCTTTCTGTAGCATTAGTTGGGGTACTTGAGTCTGTCCTTTAATTGGTTCTAGAGATGAAGGTAAAAGATAAAGTGGAATGTAGAACTTTATTAAAATGAACGTCATAATGTTGTGATTAGACATGTAACAGTTGTGTTCTAGGGAGCATCAAAAGCAAGTTGGCTCGAATTTTTATCGCTCTGAGTGTGAGGTGGGGGAGGGGTGGGTCTGTGTGCCACCACCCCTGCCCGTTACAGGTGTGGGTGTGCAGCATGGAGTCCAGATGGGTGGTGTGAACCTGGAACGGAATAATTTAAGAGGTAGGAATTAGAAGTGCCCCCATGGTGGGCCACAGAAAGCAGGGGGCCTGGGCTACAGGTCCCTGTGTGTGGTGTAATTAGCCTGGCCCTGGGGGGCCAACGTGGACACCCATGGTACCACCACTTATTACATGAACACTTTTTTTAAATAAAATCTGCTTCTCCCCTTCCAGGTGGCTTTTGTGCTCCTATATAAGTGAAGTGTAGCATACAGGTGGGTTTGTTCTAGCTAATACAAGGTTAGAGCTAGTGGGGCAGGATGTATTAAATGGCCAGATGGTTATGGGTGTGAGGGACTGTCTAAAGTGGACAGTGTGAGAAGATGTCTATCTGACTGGACATGCAGCTCATTTCTGCACTGAGGAGGTGAGTGTCACTTTTCATGAAGAGCCATTTCTGCATCAGTTGCCTTTGCAGTGCTTCATCCATTGCATGACAGTGTTGACCTTCCCATTTCAGCCTTTTCATCTCCTGCCTCTTAATATTCCTCCCCCAACACACCAAAAAGCAGGATGCAGGACTGTGTAGCATTGCGCCTGACTGCAGACGCTGCTTATGAGTGGTAATCCTGAATTCCAAAGTGCTGGGTGGAACTGTGATCTGGTAACGGGACAGTCAAGAAAGACTCCATCAGACAGAATACAACACAGAACAGACACTGTTTTATACCCTTTTGCCATCTGTGCATGCTTTAGAAGGTCAAGGTGGTTCCTGTCCTGTTTGGTCAGGCTGCTTTGTTGGTGCTTCTCCACTGACATCGAGTCGGTGCCAGAAAATGAACCGTTTCATGCTTTTCCATTACACCAGTGCCCATGCAGCAAAATAGGTTACCAAAAGACACGAAAGCCTTGCTTCTCTGGAGCCGAGAAAGCAGGATGTAAATTTAGGGGCAGAACAAACTGTTTGTTACGAAATAATGCTAATGGGTCTTTAAAACTTTATCATTATGTATGCACTCTTTTACATTGAAAATGAGCAATAATATGTCGGCCCATGTAGGCGTTAGCTGCTTGCTCAGTACTTTATTCTGTACGTTCTGGGACTACTTTCTTTGAAGTTTAATTACAACCATTTACGGATATACTCGGAACAGAACAGAGGCACTGATTTTCTTATGTATATAGACATCTACTTCCTGAAGAAGTTGTAGCATGGTTAGTAGATGTAATTTTCACTGTTAAAGAAACTTGTTGAAATACCTTTCAACTGGTAAATTTGCTACATAAACATTTATGGAAATCTCTGAAGTGTGAATATAATATGAATATAAAAATACATTTTGAAACTTACGTGTTGTGGCGTGACATGTTGTGTATCAATCTTTTCAACATTCTATTAAAATTAAGATTTATCTTGCATCCAAAAATAGTGAGACAAGAGGTTTAACTGAAGTTTACTTTTTTTAAAATAAATATATACAAATTTAAATCTCACATTTATACAAGATATTTAGAGTAATTTCATCAAATGCAGCAAAACAAGTTCAGCCCCAAACAACATTTGTGGCATACTTTGCTAGCCAGTTGTTCTACTGTCTTTTAAAATGCATAAGCAATTAGCTAGCCTCAAGTGTCCAGTTGTTAACAGGTTACACAACACCACAGTGAGTGCTGAACCCGTCGTGTTTCATTAATCAACGTTAACAGGTGTCAAATTCTCAATAACACCTTTTTTTTTTTGTCTTCTTACAGTATTCCACTACGTAATAAACGGCCATCATTGTTGCTGCGTTTGATCTTCAAAGACTCCTTAAGATTTTGACGCGTGAGATTAATTGCATGACAATCGCATACAAACAAACAAGGTTTAAAGGTACTAAGAGATCTCAGGGGTTTTGCAAACTATCCAATCGTAATAGTCAAGGGGCTGGGAGATCAGAGGCGGGGCGCACTGACTCTTAGGGGCTGGGAGATCAGAGGCGGGGCGCACTGACTCTTAGGGGCTGGGAGATCAGAGGCGGGGCGCACTGACTCTTAGGGGCTGGGAGATCAGAGGCGGGGCGCACTGACTCTTAGGGGCTGGGAGATCAGAGGCGGGGCGCACTGACTCTTAGGGGCTGGGAGATCAGAGGCGGGGCGCACTGACTCTTAGGGGCTGGGAGATCAGAGGCGGGGCGCACTGACTCTTAAGAACGTGGACAGCTGGTGGCACAGCTACAGCGAGACGCACCACGCGGGAAACTGCACCAAGTACAGCTCGTGCCATAGTCTCGTGCTACACCGAGCAGTCCCGGCGCTCACCTTAAGCCAACGTGCGTTTTTCTTTTTCTTCCTCACACACTTATTATCGAACACATCAAGACGTCTTTGTTGTAAAATCACATTTTAAATCCCACATATTTTTGCTTGCAGTTAATGTTTTAGGCATGTTTCATATTAATATGTAATATACTGTATTCTTTCTGTCTGTTTTTTTTTTGTTTGTTTCTGAACCGAAACACACTGACTGGTTTTACAGTTACGTTGAGGACAATAAAATCTACAAAATTTCAACAAAGTGAACTTTTCCTTCGAGTTTCTAAATCACTCTTAGAGGAGCCAGTCGGCGAGTTTGCATCTTTTGATATTTTTCTTTTTCTTGTTAATGGAAGCTATTTTATTTGAAGAGAACGTGGTTTCCAGGCCGGATTTCACATTTTTAATCGCAAAATGAAGAAGTTTCGAAGAGTTTTGGACGGTCTGACAACGTGTCAGGCTGCTGTCGGTGCATCGGGAAGCGGATCTGCGCTCGCAGCCGAGCCAAATCCCACACAGATCGATGTGCAGGAAACCTTAGTGTCGGAAAACTTTCAGATTTCTGAGGTACGTGTCTGCTTCTTTCACATTCATTATTAGTACTGTAGCTACTTGCACAGTTTGCGTCTGACACACGTGCTATATTTTCAGTGTAGAACTTGTCACTTGTGTTTAGGTTTACACACTGCTAGTTAACATAGTGTGGTTGTCATTGTACACCATGATAAAACAGATGTGCTCTAAGTCTAGAGCCAAGCCTTTTAAACTCTTGTCTGAAATCAAACAAATCTGCAAAACAAACAGACACTTTCTTGGGAGACATGAAGGTGGCTAATGAACCAGAACCAGACATGGAACCAGACATGTTGAATCGCTGTAATGAAGCTGAGCAGGGAACATAGAGGTCACAGTTCCTGGAAATTATCTGCTCTGACTCCACAATTCTTGCTATCAGTAGATAGATGGTTTTACTCATCTTTTTTCCATGAGTGTATACTTCTGTTTTCAACAGGGACAGAAGGTGATGAAGTGTTTGACAGAATCACTACAGTTGAATTTCTGACTCAAATGTTGCATACTTTATCTCTTTGAAGTCTATACCGAGCATACCAGTACAGCATGCATACCAGTACAACAGCGTGTACCAGCACAACAGCACGTACCAGCATACCAGTACAACAGCGTGTACCAGCACAACAGCATGTACCAGCATACCAGTACAACAGCACGTAGCAGCACAACAGTGTGTGCCAGTACAACAGTGCAAGCCAGTACAACAGCGTGTACCAGTACAATAGCGTGTACCAGCACAACAGCACGTACCAGCATACCAGTACAACAGCGCGTACCAGTACAATAGCGTGTACCAGCACAACAGCACGTACCAGCATACCAGTACAACAGCGTGTACCAGCACAACAGCACGTACCAGCACAACAGCACGTACCAGCATACCAGTACAACAGCATGTACCAGTACAACAGTGCAAGCCAGCACAACAGGGCAAGCCAGTACAACAGCGCGTACCAGTACAACAGTGCGTACCAGCACAACAGCACATACCAGCATACCAGTACAACAGCGCTAGCCAGCACAACAGCGCGTACCAGCACAACAGCGCATACTTCCCTTTTGGATTAATGCAGAGTTTGAAGTGCTCAGCTTCTGATGCAGCCTAAAACTGTACCTGACTTGGTATTACGCACACACACACACACACACACACACACACACACACACACACACACACACACACACTCTTGCCAGCACAACAGCGCATACAGTATACAAGGATCACTTTACTGGAGAAATTTGTTATAGTGTTAAGTAACTTCTTTTCTGTAGGTGATAATTGCTCATTTAAAACTGCCAAAAGGATTAGGAAAGTCTTGCCTAGCTTCAGAAACCTTTAATTACACGGTTAACATTGAAAATATTACTGCCTGTGATGTTTTGGAAGGGAGAATAGAGCAGTGATCAGCTTCACACAAATCTTGTAAAACTGTAACAAGGTTAAATACATAATAAGCATTTGTGATTTACAGGAGACTTTTGGCTTTAGAATTTTCCCTTTGCATAGTGGAATACTTATCATTCCCAGAGCATGCCGAATATTTGATCAAAGTTTAGTGATACAGAAGAGTAATATTGCCGTAGTTATTGCTACTGATATTGTGCTTATGTGTTTATGGGATGAATCCACAAATGGACAAAAATGCAGAGTGAAACAAACAAAACAGTCACACACAGAAACATTGCAGTAAATGACCCATTTTCTTCAAACAGCATCTCATCTTGTGTTAAGCATGAAGTCCATTCAGGCACTGATCCCTAAGTGTAGTCAAGATCCTCATGACAAGGAAAGTTTTCTTTGCAGCGCACTCAAACTAATCTTGCATTGGATGTTTTTTTTAGTCCACCAGTCCCAAAGTTTTGAAGTTTAAAATTAAAATAACTAATAGACACTTCTTAGACTCCTAACATTGACTTTCTCAGACTGCCTCCCTCCTTCTTTCTTTCTTTCTTTCTTTCTTTATCTAATTTTGTTTCCTTTCACTGTTTTAATTAATGCCTGGTTACGTCTGATAGTCAAATTGGTGCAGTGGTGAAGGCTGACTCTTTTCACTTGAGACGCTTGGCGAAAGTAAAACCTCTGTTGTCTAGGCGGCGGTTTGAAACAGTAATCCATACGTTCATTACATCATGGCTGGATTACTGTAATACACTCTATGTAGGAGTTAGCCAGTCCTCTCTGTCATGTTTCCAGCTAGTCCAAAATGCTGCAGCTCGTGTTTTGACTGGAACTCGAAAAGTGGAGCATATCACACCAGTCTTGGCAATGCTCCATTGGCTGTCAGTGCATTTTAGAGTCCATTTTAAAAGTTTGCAATTGGCTTTTAAGTCGTTACACGGTCTTGTCCCATCTTATCTATCAGAATTGCTCCACCCGTACACTCCGGTCCGTTCACTTAGATCAGCTGACCAGCTACTGCTTAAGGTACCTAAGACACAGAGAACATCCAGAGGGGACAGGGCCTTTTCTGCTGTCGCTCCAAAGCTGTGGAACAACCTGCCTCTGAGCATCAGACAGGCTGCCTCACGCTCCTGTTTTACAACTAGCCTGAAAACACACTTTTACTTGTTAGCTTTAAACCGAACATGATATGGTGCTCATTTCAGTTCGTATGCCTGTTGTTTTTATTTTCTGTTTTTATTGTTTTTATTTTCTACTTTTATCTTTCTTTTACATTTTTGTTTTAATCCCTGTTTTTTTCTGTTTTTATCCTTTTATCATTCTGTTTCCATCCTCCTGTTTTATACCCCTGCTCCTTGTTTTTGGTTTTTAGTTGTACTGTACTTTGTGCCAGATCTGGCTGGTTTAAAGGGCTTTATAAATAAAGTTGTTGTTGTTGTTGAATTATTGATTATTGATCAAGGCTAAAATGAATGAAATGGCATGACTGAAATGTGAATTTGCCTCAAGCATTGTGTTTCATATGACCATGTTTTTGCTTCAGACAGCACGACATGGGTTTCCATACCAACCTGTGGCTTTAGCATATGACCCTGTACAGAAGGTCCTGGCCATTGGTTGTCACACAGGTGCAATAAGGATGTATCCTTTTCAGTACGTAAAACGGTGTGTCTGTTCAATTCCAACAATTGCCAGATTCAAATAAAAAGAGGACATTAAATTCTTTGCTTCATGTAAATGTAATTTATTTGAAGTTCTAATACTTTAATTGGCTTGAAATAGATAAGGTGTGTATTGCCAAACCTCAGTAATGGAACCATATTACATAAGTAAGCTCTTAAAACGATGGAATATATTATGACTAATTTACAAGGCTGCATGGTAGCTCTGAGCACAGGATTATGGGTTGATTTTTCAGCTTCTGTTCTGTGTGAAGTCTGCATCTACTTCCCCTGCCTGCTTAGAATTCCTCCAGGTGTCCTGATTATTCTCCTGCAGAACAGAGAAAGGCTATTCTCAGTTAATTTGTTTTTTTTTTTTGCCAGGGCTTTTTACTGTGGTGCTGTTATTTACTATTGGTGCTGGTAGTGATGGATCTTGGAGCATGGATGTTGGAGATGTAGTACAATAGGGTGATGTTGGTCCTTGAGCTCAGTGGACTTGTGTATTTTGTGTGCATCTTTAGAAGGTAACTAGCACAGAGGGCTGCCTGTTGTGGAGGTGACCACACGTCTTGTGTTTGCACCATGCCAGTCTTTTCAGGTAGAGTGCTCTGACTGTTTGTTGAAAGGCTTTCAGCAGAGCTGTCTGAGCACTGAAGACATGGGCTGCATTTTCACACTGTGTTTGCCTCAGCTCACTCATTCTTATTGGTAGACATATTGACAGGCATTCTTTCAGCGCACAGACAACTTCCATGTGAACTAGCTGTGTAGTCCCCTGGGGATCTATGTTGGCTAGGCTGAGCCCTGTCTGACTCCTCTGTCCTCCACCTGTCTGAATGTGCTGCATGACATTCTGAGCCACCTGCAGATCCGTCTGACATGTTCTCCTGACTCAAGCACACCATGTAGATTAGTTTGGAAGGAGAATGTCATTAAGATTTACCTTAAAGACATAAACACTGAGAACAAACAAAACAGCAACACAAGTAATAAAGAGGAGCTGAATAGACATTATAATGTCACGGTCACAACAGTAGAAAATAAACCTGTTTCTAAGGCTTACATGTGTGCACACACACGCATACAAATAATTAGGGCTTTTTTTTTGTTTTGAAACTCATTTTCATACCAGTTTGCCTAAGCTGAAAGAACATGTTTGTGTTACTGGTCTCTCTCTGTTGACATGGCTTGTTTGTGGTACCTGTCTGTACCTGTCTGTCTGCTAACAGACCCTGTAGTACCAGCGTCCTGAGAGACTGTTTGGGGTACCTGTGTCTGTTAATTTGAGGCATGTCTCTTGATTTGTTATACAATTCATGTTACGTATATGACTGCTTAGTGGAATTTACACATGATCCTCCAAGTTTTAATCTTGTAAAAATGCATTTGATGTATAGTCCTTGAAAAAAACTATTCAGTTGCTAAATGTATTTTCTACTACCTGTAATTATAATTGTAACTTAATATATCAGAGAAAGAGGTTTTAATGCAGAGGTTCCCAACCTTTTTTGGATAATTTTTTGTAACCTTGGTTGTGTGAGAGGCGGCACGGTGGCGTGGTGGTTAGCACTGTCGCCGCGCACCTCCAGGCCTGGGGTTCAATTCCCGCCTTGGGT
>JABJVR010005049.1:0-13989 GCA_025773905.1 Chitala chitala | reverse complement strand
TTTCTCTGTAAAGCGCTTTGAGGCATGCTGTTGCGAAAGGCGCTATATAAAAATAAATTGAATTGAATTGAATATGAGCTTCATGGCTGCTAATGGCACCAGTGGCTTGGCAAAGACATGCCCTGGCCAATCACATCACTTTGGTACTGCCAAACACAGTTGACTGTGGAGTCCAGTATGCTTTGGTCTTACTCCCAAAAGGGCCCTTTTGATTTGGAACAGTATAGCGCAGGTTGTTTAAAAGTACAGTAAAGTGCTTAAGCACGGTACGGTACAGGAAGGTTAAGTGGAAAAATGCCAGCTGAGGTTAAGATGAGTGATTCATCCATGGAGACTTAGTTCTGCTTGGAGAAGATAGAATAAAAACAATGCATTTCTCCATGCAACACAATATTCAGAATAAAGGTCATAATGAACATTTTCAAAGCACAAATAGTCATTTTGTAATGCACATCATGTCTTTGTATCTTGGCAGCTCTGAATGAACTGAAAAACAATAAAACCTTTTTCCCCAAGATTTCTTTACAGACATGAAAATTACAAAATGCTTTTTACTTCTCACTTACCCCCTGGAGTTCCCACAATTCCTGAAATATCACCAGTCAACTCAACACTTGTTTATTTTACTCAGAGGTCATCACTGGACCTCCTCCATCATGTTAGCACGACCAATCAGACACGCATCGCTCAGACTCCCTCAGACAATGATACATGAGTATGGACATGCCTGCACTATGAGTGCTATGTTGACACCGCAAAGGGGAGCAAAGAAGGCTGAAAACGCACACGTTATCAGACCTTTTCCTGTTATTATTATAGCTAATCATACAGGAAACTGGTAATCTGAACATTCTGGCAAATGCCAGAACGGCTGGTCAACCTTGTGTGTGGACGGCGGTCAGAAGCTCAAAGCATGGCAACTCCTCCAAAAACCCAACCAACACACTTCTTTCAAGATTTTATACTCTTTTTAATTCCCAATCTGGAGACTTCATGTTGACGCCTTGGTTTTTTATTCATTCTTTGACTGGTGTTTCAGAGAGCAATGGGCACTCTCCAACCCTGTGTCAGACCTGGAAGAACTTAAAGACACAGAAGAGAATGCAAATATGACTGGGAATGTGACAATATTATTACTGTAATGCTTTTTGTGTTCGGCGTACTTTGTTTGCATTGCATGTTGAATAAATTGATTGTGGATTCTGGATTGATTGATTGGTTGTGAGCAGGAAGCAGGAACACAACATTTTGTATTTCTCAGCATGGAGAGAAAACATAAAGAAAAGGGTGGCCATAAGAAAATATGGCTGAAAAAAATCAAAGCACTTGAGAGTGATGCCTCCCAGAGTAGAAAAATAACGCATTTATTTGGTGACAGAAATGCTAGCAGCAGCAGTAGTGTTAGCAGGAACTCAGGCAACCAGGCAGGTGAGGCACAGTGTGAGCAGACAGAGGAGGATGATGAGGACCAGGGCCAGCCGGTTGACAAATTAAGAGCCATGCCCGTTTTCCAGAGTAGAGTGGTAAGTACGGAAAGTCATAGCAAGGCTCAGGCTGTGATATGAAGTTCAGGTCAGCAGCAGATGTTGCCTGCTACACCAGAAAGTTTTTCGCCCCACTTGTGTGAATTCGTGCAGTTCATGTCGGACGTGTCAACTGACGAAGATGCAACGTTACTAGCGAACTATTTCAGGCCCATCGATCACTCACCGTAGCTGTCAAGTGATAAATTTATAAAGACTGGATAATAGTAGGATAGAAAAGTACAATATATTTTATAACACTCATTCTTTTAGCAGATGTTTTTATCCAAAACATCTTACAACATTTCACATATGTGTTATGGTGACATTGGTTGTCTGAATGTAACCCGTCCACCAGGGGAAGCAGCGGGCAGCAACATGCTAGCACTGAGTGTCTTATTCAGGAACACACCTGGTAGTTGGGCTGGGATTCAAACCAGGAGACATACTTCTACATCCCAGCCTCATGTTCTACCCATTGAGCCAACAGGCTAATACAAGTGACCTTCCTATCAAGAAAATATTACTTTTTGATTGCATAGATGATACAGAGACTCCTCAACTTACGAACAACTTACGTTCTGAGAGGCCATTCAAAACGTGAATTGTTTGTAAGTTTGTAAATTTATATGAACGCTTTATGTGTGGCAGCACAGTGGCATGGTGATTAGCACTGTTGCCTTGTACCTCCAGGCTTGGGATTTGATTCCTTCCTTGGGTCAGTGTGTGCGGAGTTTGCATGTTCTCCCTGTGCTTGGTGTGTTTTCTCCGGATGCTCTGGTTTCCTTCCACAATCCAAAGACTTGCAGGTTAGGTTGATTGGCGTTGCCCGTAGGGTGTGTGTGCCCTGTGGTGGGTTGGCGCCCTGCTCTGGGTGTCCCCTGCCCTGCACTCTCTGGGGTGGGCTCCAGACTTCTCCTCACCAGGACAAAGCAGTTAAGAAAATGACTGATACTTAACATGTGGTCATACGGTAGGAGTTTTAAGGGAAAAATGAACGCAGGAGGTGAGTGTTTTGCTTTTCAATCAACAGCAAGAAAAAACAAACACATGGCAAGTAGCCCATACGGAATAAACTGTCGCTTTCCTAAAAGGGGCAGTTGGTTTAATGAGATTTGTTTCATGGTAACACTACCAACCATTCCTACAGTGTGGTAGTTATATAATAAAGTTTATTAAAACATAATAAGTTTATTTGTGTTATCCTAAAAACACAATAAAAAAAGCAAAAAAGCTTATTTTTTATTTTATTTTTTTTAATTTCTTTTTATTTTTTATTAAAAAATGTTAATAAATTGTAGTAATAATAATAATTATACTATTATAATAATTATCACCACCTTTGTTTCTATTGAGATGGCTTTTCGCTTTTTAGCTTTTAGCACTAACATCACTAGCCTGACACCAACCACGATGGTAACCAACCACGATGGATACGCGATGCACTGGATAATTCACAATAAATCACGATAAATCTTAGATCACTCCGGTGGATGCTGCGGTGCTGCCCGGCGTATGCAGTGGCCAAACTGCGTACCTGACTGGAGAACCGTGCACGTAAAATTATTTAGCTGTGGCTCCCCAGTTCCTTTCTCAGAACAAAAATTGAACTTTCAGCGGCCTTTGTTCGTATCTATAAATGTTTACAAGTCAGATGTTTGTAAGTAAAGTGGTGTCTGTATAGTGCTTGTGTAGTAAGTTTAAAAAAGCAATAAGTTTAAAAGACTTCAGTTATTCAACTATGTTTATTTAGGATGAAGATAGCACAAGAGCAGATAGCAGAGTACAGCATTCATGGCCATAGAGAGGGATGTTGTTGTTACCCTTGACAATGATGTGGTCATAGACGAAGCTACAGAACAGAGTGCCCTTATGACGAAGCTTCTTGTGCCCCAACAGTTGGCCAGATGCAAGATTCTAACAGTTTGGTTTTTTTGTATTACACAGCATATGTTAATTGCTAATGTAATTAAAATATTACAATAATGCATGGTCCATTGCAGTTTAACATTTTGATTCTTGTTTGTAAATACATCATATATCAACAGCCTGTGACAACCCTTCGGTCTCAAGGTTGGCAGATATGGTAATGTGTGCCTGCTCTGAGTTAAACTCCAGGGCTGTTTTGAGGTCCTAGTCTGTCCATGGCTAATCCTACAAGACAAACAAATGCACCAGACACAGTACAACGTACTGCAAGTAGCAAAAAACCAAAGTCCCACTGCCTGTCATTGCTCTTCGAAATTTCTCCCCTTTATCCTTCTTTTGTCCTCTTAGCATATGTTTATCTCTATGGCTTCTCAGGGCAGTCAGAATGTCAGACTACACCAGACTTCAAGGCCTGGTGACCTCTGACTCGCATGGCTCTCCACACATTAGTGCCCAATCTGTGGGAAAGTTCAGCTCTTCAAAATCATGGGGGGGGGGCTGGAAGAGAGAAGGGGTGAGGGAATGCAGGTCACGCACGTTGGCTGAACCGATGTGCTCAAAGGGCTGCGTGGGGGGAAGGAGGGGGCATCAAATTACTAATATTCATTCCTCTTCAAGTATCTGGTTTTTCTGTATATAAACCAGTCATTGCATTGTCACCACAATGGACTCAGATCCCCGAGAAAATGTATTCTAGTGGACCACAAGGGAAGGGCGCTTTAACAGGCTCTTCCTCAAACTCACTATGTGTGACCAATTTAAAAAAGAGAGTCTGCTACAATAGGTCAATTTTTTAAATTAAAAAGTCTGGCACAATGTTCTGTGGTGCAGCAAGCCCTCAAGGGTTCTCATCATTCCAATTCACTGACACATCAGATACACATACATCGAGTCCAAAAGTCAGCACCAGCACCGAGCACACACAGCCAGAAAGGGTGCCACTGGTTTTGTCATAAATCCCAAAACAACAATCTAATCTGTCACACTTGTGATATATTACATTGTTCAAAACTTCACAGTGTGGATGAAGCAAATGCAAACATACTGTTAATGTCAGAGTGTGCTGCGCTGGGTTTCTTCATGGCTGTCTCAAAGAGAAGGGAAAAAGTAATAAATGTAGGAATAAAATCAAGTCAAATTTTATCATTAATGTTAGAAACCATTTTGAGAGACATTGGTCTTAATACAAACATGTATAAGCTGACACATGGAAAAACACAGCACGCTTTAGCTGTTATCCACCTCAGGACTTTTTGCATGAAGTCCTAAGGGCTTCTGACACCATAGACCTGTGAATCCTGAGTGATGTGAGATGAGGTCCTGGTCTTCTTTGCTGGGATGCACACAGTTTTTGAAAGGAAAGTGCACTAGCAAAGCAATGGAGAAATTCAAGAGACAAGAGAACTGATGGTGTATTCACATGTATGCACACAGACACACACACACACACACACATACACACACACACACACACACACACACACACACACACACACACACACTGAGTTGTTTTGAGCCATATGGGTGGAGCACTGCGGGTGCTACTCCTGCATGGTGATTTGCTAAAAATGGTTACACCCATCAACATTGACTTACACAGACTGTGTCAGCCACTGACCAGTGAGCAAACATGACTGCTATCTTTGACCAGCCCTCTGTTGTCAATAACACATAATGCAGATAATCTTGTTATAGCCCAGAGGTGAAACCAGCACAGAAATAACATCATAAGGTTACAGGTGGACTACTTTAGCTCCAATACTTCTTCGGTCCAGACTGACCGTTCAAAAAGAAAAAAGCAGCAATTGTATTCAGTTTTTTTTTTTTCAAGAAAATCATAAACTAAACCAACATCACTCAAAAACTAAAAACTGTAAATGCCATATCTGTGTTGACAAGACAGTAAACTTTGGCAGCAATGAAGTGTCTGAGTGGGGAAGGGTGCAGTGTAGTTCAAGTCAGGCAAGAGTGCTTGGACTTGATACCATATGGTACAGTGTGTTAGTACAGTACAGTGTGTTAGTATGGTACGGAATGATGCAGTATTAGTGTGGTATGTATGGTACAGCACAATGTGTCAGTGCCGTATGCTACACTATGTTAGTAATGTATAATACAATGTATTAGTACAGTGTGTAAGTACAGTATGGTACAGTGTGTTAGTACAGTATAGTGTGTTGACAATGTCTAAGTACAGTACAGAAAGGTACATTGTGTTATTATGGTATGCAAGATACAGTACAGTGTGTTAGCACAGTATAGTGTGTTAGCATGTTAGTCTGTTAGTTACAGTATGGTACAATGTGTCAGTATGGTGAGGTGTGTTAGCATGGTATGGTACAGTACGGGGTGTTAGGACAATATGGTACAGTGTGTTAGTACAGTACAAAATGGTACCATGTGGTACCATGCAAATTAAACAAAAAGGTAAACAATGAAAAATTTCCTTGAATGTTTGTTGAGCAGTGTTTTACATGAACTAATGATAGTGAACAGTAATGGCCCATTGCTTGACATTGGTATTGATAAGGAGGGTCTGTCCAGAGCAACTGTTACTGCTCACACTACACAGTGTGCAGGAGGTGTGGCTACTGCTCACACTACACAGTATGCAGGAGGTGTGGCTACTGCTCACACTACACAGTATGCAGGAGGTGTGGCTACTGCTCACACTACACAGTATGCAGGAGGTGTGGCTACTGCTCACACCAAACAGCATGTAGGAGGTGTGGCTACTGCTCACTACACAGCATGCAAGAGGTGTGTACAGAACATATAGTATTCATGTTCATCCCAGAGAACTGTCTGACATAAATTGCATCTTTGCACCACCTTGTTAACTATGCACCACCAGAACTATGCTAAAAAAGCCAAATGTAATTAATTAATTTATGTAATGGCATAAAATAATACAAAGTTAACCTTAATATCCTTTATCATCTAAAACACCTTTTGCTTTCCGTTACAACCCATGTTGGACAGGTTATATATTTAAACATTACACAACAAACGCTGCATTAAGCACAGTAAATTTACATTACAGGGACCTGAGAGATTCTACTTTTCCATATTGGTGTACTCTGAATTTCACTTAACATTATTAAAAACAGAAAAAATTAAGATAGATGACAATACATTTCATGAATGTCAGCCTTATTTTTATGGGAGATGGCCATGACATTTGTGCTGGTGGAGGTGTCAGATGGTGCTTCTGGCTGCCCCAGGCTAGACACACCTCCTCTGCTACATGCCACACTAACAGAGATACAGCTGATGTAGCACCATCAGTCACACCACTCCCTTCATCCCACCTCTTCAACCATAATCATCTCAATTTCTGGAGCTGTTACCCTGGTTCTCAACACACGTGCCTTATAAATGGTTGCACGCAAGACACCTTAAAACTAATGGTCTTTAAATATATTCTCAAAATTTAATTCAAACCCAGAATAATTTAATAAAATTGAAGTTAGTCTGAGAATCATCTTATGTTACATCATTGACTACTGAGAGTAAAAAAAAAAAGTTATGTCATTTTAAACACTAACTTCTAAGCTCTGTCTATGTACACATACACAAAGTGCTAATATAAATACTTTTCTCCTGGTCCATGCAAACTCACTCTCACTCTCTCTCTCACACACACACACACACACACACACACACGAGTAGATTCCTTGACAGAGACAACCCTCTGAGACAACTGCCACGTTTGGTTTTCAGAAACCACCAGTAGGGAAAGATAAAACAGGTACATTCATACATAATTCATGAGCACTCATTCCGATTCTATTTCTCACACTATTAGGTGAGAAAGCGATCTCTCCACAGTACCTGACACCTCCTTGTACGGTTGGAATGAGGGGCACGTACTGTCTTAGTGCGCCATTGCAAACTTAAAATGTCTCTGGAAAAATGAGCACTCCAAATGCCAGACGTACATGACTTAAACACCCTGTGGACCACCAGGGGCATACTACTTTAATTACTATGAACCGCAAAATAAACGATAAATTCGGTAAAACGTGCTTGATGTTATATTCCGGACAAATAAAAATTAATTTTAAGGGATTAAGCGCTGCATTGCTTTAGTGTTTTAAGTCAATTTAACGTCTGAAAAATGTCTACAATAAAGCATGTTTTCATACTTTTCTCAAAGCTGGATTGGCAAACTTCTTTTTAAGAGATAACGTTTACAATAATTATAAGGCAAGCAGTGGCAACGCTTATAACTCCATCTGTTACATTTGAGTGCCCAGGATACGTTAAATTGCAATTTTAATTTTTAAAGCGCAATATGAACCTTTGGAATGAAGATGTGCAAAACACCTCGTCTTTCGGTGACGCTTAAGACTAACAGCGATCATGACTGATAAACAGCAAAAACCATAGCATGATTTATGACAAATGTACACCCCGCCTATAGAGTACATGATACATTGAAATCAATCCAGTTTATAAAAATGCTCTTGCAGAGTAGTGTCCATGTAAAAATTGCTACTGATAGGAACGGCGTTAAGATCACGGTGTTATCGCTGTTGCCGCACATTCTTCCATCAGTGGTCCAGAGAGAGGCTGACCTCACCTCACCCCCGGGCTGCGATTTATTATTTTACAGCGCGTGGTGCCTTGCGTGCTCCATAAAACTAAACAAAATAAATATACCACCAACAACCGAAAATGAGTATCGAAACAACAAAAATTTCAGTTTTAATTAATCATACAGTCTGAGGAGAAAACGTTTAGATGTATATTTCTGCGAATATATTTATTTGCTTATAAATACATTTTCTGTATTATAATTTGCTTGTGAATTAGACGCACTATTTTGAATAAATCAACAATAAATTTAAAGTTGAGATTTTCAAAACAGACTGAAACTAGGGTGCCAGGGGGCAGACCTACAAATTTAATTATACATTGCCTGTTACACCGCGCCTGTGTGCATATGTGACAAGGAGAGGAAGGAGGGGGAATCGGTTTGGATGCAGAAAGGTTGTTACGGCTATAAAGTATAAACCATTTTTACCGCAGAACCCGCTTTTAATGAAATATACAAGACAGGAAAAAAAAAACTGGTGCAGGTGAATTACATATATAGTTCCACGACGAGTTACTTTAATAATAATAATAATAATAATAATAATAATAATAATAATAATAACGGAACCGCATCATTCTTTATGGCATAACCTGCAAACACAGGTTATGCCATAAAGACAAGTTTTATTTAAATCCAAAATGGCAAGGCGAAATATGGCAGATTTTAAAACGTCGTTTAGAACATGTTCACCAGTCTCCAAATAAATCTTGTGAGATTACAGTTTCTAGTTTACAGCATCCGTGCCAAAATGAAATGCAGTCAAAATGATTGTATTCTTATCGTATTTCTCACAAGTTGTCACAAAGACACCGTGTAAAATAGTCTAAATGAAACTGAATTATCAATCAAGTCACAATATGGGGACGTGTGTTTGAAAAGACCGAAAATTGGATCAATGAAGTTACTCGGTGAGATTTGGACTGTAGTATTGTATGTGCTCAAAGGGTAATGCAGCAGAAAGTTACCTTGAAAATACACCCTGGAAGCTAATGCTTTTTTTTTTTTGGATTTTATAAAGTCCGCCCCTCAAAACAGAGAAATACTCTCATAGATATTATCTTTGTGCCAAAATTTCACATAGATCAAAGCAGATTTTGTCATAGAATACTATTTTTAAAGATGACCTTCAACAATACTTCTGAACTAAATACTTCTGTAATAATTTCAAAGCCATAAAGCCTGTCAATATGTGTAAAGTATATACAGTAATGTATTGCTTATGTAACATATACTCCCCACATTGTTTTTCGTTGTTCCTTTACTATTTTTTTATAGTCTAATTTTGTGTAGTACAGGTGTGTAACTTTGTGTGCTGGTCCACTGCACTGTATCGCAAACTCAAACAACTAATAAGTCATTAAGTAAAACCTGGGAGGCTAATGTATTAAACGAAGCATGGAATGCTCTTGAATGCGAGAGGCAGAACTTACCTGGTGCCTCTTCATTCATCGCCAGTTGGTGACGTGACTCAGGCTGCTGTACACGCTCAAACATGTGCTATATCTTTTTAGTTAAAACAGCAACCATTGTACAATATGCCAACTACCAGCTGTTTTCTGTAAAACGGATCTGACCTATCTATCTTTTTCTTATGTACGTAATTGCAGTGTCTAAACTGGCTCTGACATGGCGGGCCTACCCCACCTACCCCGTGGACATCCAAGCAGACTTGGCCTTCCTAGCGGTGCTTCTCCCTACACGGTTGTAGGAACAAGTACACCTCCTCTCCCTGCACAACCTCAACTGTGCCTTGGAGGAGGCAGAGCGCATCAAAGCCATCCTGGCTCCCCAGTCCCTGGCCCCTGTGCACATGGTGGAGGTGGAAGAGGATGGAGGCAAGCTAGTGTGGCAGACACAGAGGCAAGAGAATGGGAGGCATATCTGCTTGTGTTGCATGAAGAGGGACCACTGTGCTCAGTTTTGCTAAGAGCCCTTCCCGGCACAGGCTGGATAGGGGAGGGAGTCAGCACAGTGAGGGAAGTGCTGCCCTACACTCCCGAAGCCCCTCAGGTGGACCATTCAGAGGCCTGAGTTTAACATTGTTTGAGTGGGGGACCTCTGGTGCCTGTTCCTGCTTTGTACTGTAGAGGGCATCCACTGCCAAGCCCTGACTGACAACGGGTCCACTATCTCTATCATTAGGGCGCGCCTGCCTTTGGAGTCAAGGACCCCACCTGCAGAGGACACAGAGCCACCCCAAGCTTGCCTGCATTTGGTGACCGGGGAGACCGTTACCATGCTCAGGTACAGGCCTCTGCAAGCTCTCCTAGGAGGAGTGTCTGTCACTCACAACTTCTGGCTGGCCTCCATCCAGGATGAGTGCATTGTGGAGATGGACCTCCTCGCTAAACACCACTCCATCTTGGATCTACAGGAGTGCATGCTGCAGCTGGGAGGAGTCACCATTCCCCTGCCCAAGTCTCCATTACTGCGAACATACAAATACCCAGCGTGTCGAGCCATGATGAGTCCGACATAAAAGAACGCTGCTAACCAGCCCGCTAGGGCTAGCCTTGGAATGTCACCGGTCACATGGGCCGCAGTCGACAAACTCTGTGCAGAGCTGCATGGGGCTGAGCCAGAGTGAGCAGACTCATCTGAGGGCACTGTTGGACAACTTTGCAGACATTTTCGGACCAGAACTGAACACACACCGGGTTGGTGCAGCACCATATTGAGACGGGCGACGTCTCCCCCCATCCGGCTTCATCCGACTGCTTTCCCCTGTCCACCTGGACCTTAGGAGTGGCTACTGGCAAGTGGAGCTGGCACCAGAGTGAAGTAAGACAATGACCTTCACCCTGGGGAGAGGTTTGTGGCAGTTCCAGGTCCTATCTTTTGGCTTGTGCAATGCACTTCCCACCTTTGAGCGACTGATGGAGAGAGTGCTGGTGGGAATCCAGGAGAGCAGCTGCCATTGTCTACCTGGACGACCTGCTCATATACGCATCCAGTTTTGATGGTGCAGATGCCAACCTGCGCCAACCTAAGGCTGAACCCCACCAAGTGTAAACTCCTGCAGCACTTGGTGAAGTTCCTGTGTCATGTTGTCTGCAAAGAGGGCATTTCCACTGGCCCAGACAAAATGAAAGCAGTGGAGTCCTGGCAGGTGCCACAGTTGGTGTCAGAGCTGCACAGCTTCCTGGGGTTGTCTTTATACTACTGCAAGTTCATTCAGGACTTTGCTGATTTTGCTGCTCTACTTCATCAGCTTGCTGAAAAGGGAGCCCACTTCCACTAGGGGTGTGAACAGCAGGGGTGTTTGACAAGCTTTGCACTGCACTCATCTTGGCTCCAATCTTGGCCTGTCCAGACCCATCCCTTCCATTTGTCATTAACATGGATGCCAGCAACATAGCCATCAGAGCCGTGCAATTGTAGCCGCACTCCAGAGGAGAGCGAGTCGTTGTGTACTTTAGCTGTTGCCTCAGCAAACTGGAGAAGAACAATTGCATCACCCAGCAAGATCTGTTGGCAGTGGTTATGGGCTGACACACTTTCGCCTGTACATGTACGGCCACTGCTTCCTCATGAGGACTGATCGTACTTCTCTCACCTGGCTCCTGAACTTCAAGGAACCCAAAGGACAGGTGGCAAGGTGGCTGTAGCAGCTTCCGTCCTACCACTTTATGAGCAGTGCCAGCGCCTAGAGGGGAGGAAGTCAGAGCAGGGGATAGCTGACACCAACGCTCCATGGGAGGAAGGCGAGGCGAGGGCTGTCACAGCACTGAGGGACCCCCTTCCCACACACTGACAGGGGAGCTGCACAACCTGGGAGAGGCTGACATTGTGCAGGCTCAATCAGAGGATTTGCTGAAGGACACGGTGCTGTGGTGTGTCCACGGCCCCCCTGGGGTTGGCCATTTCAGAGTAGCAAAGATGCTACAGCAGCTGAGGAAATGCTTTTACTGGCCTGGTTGCCACATGGATGTACAAATCTATGTCCACTGCTGCAATGCCTGCATTGTTTGCAAGGGCCCACAAGACCGCTTCAGAGCCCTGCTCCAGTCCCTGCAGACAGGAGCTCCAACGGAGCAAGCAGGGGTGAACATCCTGGACCCTTTCTCGACCACCAACATAGGAAACTGGTACATCCTAGTGGCTGTAGACTACTTCACCAAATGGCCAGAGGCATACACTGTCCTGGGGCAGAGAGCAACCATCATGGCCAAACTGGTGGAGGAGCTCTTCAGGAGGTGCAGGGCACCCATGGATCTGCATAATGACTAGGGGTTCAAGTTTGAGTCAGCCGTGATGGCAAAGGTGTGTCGGTGGCTGCGAGTAAAGAAAATGAAAACCACCTCCCTCCACCTCCAGAGTGACAGCCTCGTGGAGCAGTTTCATTTATTTTTAATTGTAGTACTTAAAATGTTGCTTCCTATCTCCCCTTTTACAGTTTGTCACTAATACTCAAACTGTTGTTTCTCCATTGCTGCATTGGATACATTTCACAAAAAAAAAAAAAACATTGTTAAGAATATGGATCCTTCTGCAAACAATGGTCATCACTAACAACATTCACTCTATCAGAGTTACAAACTATACTACTAAATGTGTAATGATTAACTTTTATATCAAGGGCTTTTCACTCAAACAAATAAAAATATCATTCTATTCTCTATACCACTTGTTCAATTCAGGGTCGTGGGAAGCCTTAAGCCCATCACCAGGAGGCACAGGGCAGGGGACACCCAGCGTGGTACACCAACCCACCACATGGCACACACACACACAACAGGCAATTTGGAGACACCAATCAACCTAACCTGCATATCTTTGGACTGTGGGAGGAAACTGGATAAAACCCACCAAGTACAGGAAGAACATGCAAACTCCACACACACAGATCTGAGGTGGGAATTGAACCCCAGGCCCAGAGGTGGGAGGTGATAGTGCAAACCACCATGCCACCTTCCGAATAAAAACCATAACATCTAAATGGGTTTTACATATGTGACAACCTAATTTTAATATAACTAAAAACAGGGTATGTGCTATCGAATCGTGTTTAGAATCAAGAGAAACAACTTAAGTGACAAATGCAAGCCTCATAACAAACCACATGTATGAGTTCCATAAATTACCTGCATTCCTACACTTGGTTACATGTTTGAATGTTCCCCGTCTACTCATAGACATGCACCTGTACTGTGATTGGACAGATGATTATGTTTAAATTTGACAGTTTTAGAGCATGCTGATGAGAAATACACTTCACAGTACAGAATTCTCAATCCGAAAGCATTTGCTTTTAATTGAGGTATTTTTCCTGCAATGCAGTTTTAAGCAATGAAATGACAATTCATAAATAGCGACGTCGCAGATAAATGCTGCTCTGAATACATACATACATACAGCATGGTTATAAGTTTCCCTATTCAGAGTTATCTGTAGCTGTAACTAATAAATGGAATGGCACCAACATTGCTACATATAAAATCCAAGAGCTGGAGAGAAAAATTCTGGGAAAGAAATGTAGTTCCAAAACCTGCCACTATAGGGAAACATGGCACTGTACAATGCAAAAAAAACATATTCATATGCATGGTGGCACAGTGGCTTTAAGGGTATTGCTGTTGCTGCAGACCTCTTAAGATTGTGGCTTCAGATCTGGCTTTTGGCACTGCATGTGTGCAGTTTGCATGTTCTCCTCTATGCTTGTGTGGGTTTCTTTCCACATCCCTAAATAAATGCTGGTTAGGTAGACTGGCCAAATTAAAATTGCCCATGTGCATGCATGCCCTGTGAGGGATTGGCACCTTGTCTGGGCTGTCCCCTACCCTGTGCCTTAGGCTGCCTGGGATAAGCAGCTTGATAATGGATATATACAATTACCTTCTGGCATGATTCCTCTGTACCATCCATCCATTATCTTAACCACTTATTCCTGGTGAGGGTCGCAGGGAAACCTGGAGCCCATCCCAGAGCACATAG
>JABJVR010005048.1:0-13989 GCA_025773905.1 Chitala chitala | reverse complement strand
GTACTTTCTACTTCTAGTGATAATTCTAGCAGCTGTGTTTTGGATGCGTTGCAATGTGTTTACTGTTTGGCTAGTACCATTCTTTTGGTAGCACACCTGTTGTTATACATTGTATTACAAAACACCCATATCATTATCTTTGGTGATTATAAATATACATAGAGGTTATACGTAACACGAAATATCTAAACACAACAATTAATAATACTGCATAGGTTAACATTCAATGACATTGCAAAGCATTGATTATGGCTCTCATTAAATTGGTTGCTTTGCTCATTAATTAATTATATTGATATACCTGGATACAGTAAAAATGGATAATTGCTCTATTAATTAAACATGAAAACAGTGATATATTCCATACTCTGAGCTCCTTTAATAACAATTTCTGATCAGCAAATATATGATTATAAACTTTTAGAGTATGAATTGTCGTGGAAATACATTTCAAGATTTTCCTGTCTATGAAATATTTACTGTGTGCGCCCTGTGGTGGGTTGGCGCCCCGCCCTGGGTGTCCCCTGCCCTGCACCCTATGTGTTCTGGGATGGGCTCCAGGCTTTCCTGTGACCCTTAACAGGATGAAGCAGTATAGAAGGTGACTGACTGACTGATTCTCATATATAAGTTCTTAAAAATGAGCTATAGAAACAGGCTCTATTTATCCTTAAGTCAAAATAATTTTTATACTGCTTATGAACATAGAAAATCCCTATCAAAGCGTGTACACTGAACGAGTCATGACGAGTGAACATCTGGGAACCTGAACAGCTTACCATAGCAGTACGCGTATCAGTACAGATTGAACATTTGTTCTGCTCTTTTCCCATCAGTACAGTTCGCCACGATTACTAAATAAGCCGTACTAACAGCTGAGGACAGTCAATGATCAAAAAACAATCATATCTCTATGGATACATGGGAGTGATTCAACCCTGTTTATGCTTAATTTAATGACTGATAAATTTGCTTGTAGTTATTTAGAAAAAAAGATGCATATTTGTGAATACACAACAACTTACCGAGGAAAACAAAATGAATAATTAAACACTAAAACATTTGCCTGGAATGCATTACTAATTAATGTAATTTTATGCATGGTTTTTGCACACAAATATGGTTTTAAATAGTTTGGTTGCAATTTTTTACTTGACCACAGGGTGCCGTCAATTCCCGCTTTCTGCATAGTCAATAATCAAATAGGCTATAATCGCCACTCAATCATCATCAGTATTAAAGTCAACATAAGTGTCATCAAAACCACATCATACCATCTAGCACCATAGTCACTAATGTACAAACGATTAACACCACAAGATCCAGTACATCCAATTCACTTGAGTACCTGAGTACTAAAAAGTAGACACTGAAAATGTATTGAAAAAACTATACATACAAACAGTAGAAAAAAAATTTGAGAAAAAACAAAAAACAAAAAAAATTCACAGCTAATCAACAATGTCTGGTTCTCTGCTTTGGTGACCACTCACACTGATTTATCGCATTTTGCCACAAAACTCTTCATATATAGATATCATGATCTGTCCAAATGCATAAGCACCCTCCACATTTCTGTTTGTGTCACAATAAAAAAATACTTTGCACCCTGAAGTGTGTTGTGTAAATCACATGGTACAAAACCCCACAAAATTCATTTTAATTCCAGGCTGTAATGCTGAAAAACAGGACAAGCACGAATACTTTCGCAAAGCGCTGTAAATAGGGTACTTTATCAAACTTACCTTTATAACTCATGTATTAATACATTTTCTTAAGAATTAGATCAAAGGCATGTTAACAAAGAAATGTCACATTCAAAAAGAGTCGATCAATGATTACACCTCACCTTCAAACGGTCTCATTTATTCACCATCATGATTAAATCAAAGACAACAGCAATTAATATAGTTCTCAGCAACAGACCTCATATAAGGGCATTCATAAAAACTGTATATAGATAATTACTATAGTACAGTCCCTAGTGTGTCTGCCAGAATAAAAGCATGATCTTACAGCCTGATCACACAACGCTGTCTGGCAGGCACAGCCTCATTACAGTCTTAGGCAGCTGCTTTGGGCCAAACACTGTGAGCTGCTCAGTTTAGGATTTCCATTTACTTGTGAAGTCCTTGAGGAGCTCTGCTAGTAGTAGTTACTCTGGAAGCAGCATCACACGCGTTTACTTCAAAACCTAGTTTCTTCAGTGTAGTAGTGTGGAGTGCTCCAGTTTTGTGATGATCCAAGCTGGTGGCACACCTTGTGTAAATTCTCTCTGGAACCTATAAAAAAAAATGTTACCATGGTAAAACAGCACATTACTATGGACGAAATACCTGATATGGCTATAGATTTTACACAATTTATCTGTTTTTTTTTTTTTCCCTTTCTTTTTCAGGTGCTTTGAGTAGAAACATCTGACAGGGTTTGGCTTTTGAACACAAGGAATTTCCAATGTTAGAAAATATGCACAAATTTGAGAAACATTAAATTATAATAGAATGACACTATGCAATATTACGATGAAGAGAAAACACCGCAGACATGCAAGGCCCTGCACTAATCCCGCCGCAGGCATGCGAGGCCCTGCACTAATCCCGCCGCAGACGTGCGAGGCCCTGCAATAATCACACCCAAACACCACTCACTCATAGTTGGCTGTCAGCATTCTCTTGGTCTCCGCTTCTCCTTTTCCACCAAAGGCTACCTGGAAGAATCCTGTTCTGTCCAGTGAATCTTCAGGTAACCGGGCACTTGTAAAATACCAGAATCGCATCAGGATGCTCACAAATTTTTGTCCTAGAAATGGAAAGGATGCAAAATATTTAGCCACAAAAAAGAATGTAAGTTGCAAACTCGGGGTTCTAAAAATTTGGAAGCAACAGTACTGGTGAGAAAACTTTAGACACTACTAGTCTCTTCCAATTCCAATTTATGCCTCATGCCTTTATTTAAACTGCCAAGAAACTCAGACACGCTTTTGTACACAGTAGGTTTGACGATTACAGTGTCAGAGCAGTACTGGAGTTTAAGTAGGATCCTGCTTAACGTGGGGTTCTCTTCTGACAACCTGACTGTAAGTCAGACTTCACTTTTCATACCGTAATGATACCATAAAAATATTTAATATCATATTGAAAAAACATGGTAGAGCAGGGGTATTCAGTTAGGGCACTGGATGACTGCATTGGGTGTACATTTTCCTTCCAATCTTAATTGATTTTATTTTGACCACTCAAATTTAAATTACTGTCGCTTCTCTTCATCCTTCCTGATCGTGTGCATCTGTCGGTACTTGGTTGTCTTGTCTTGAATTTATTTAGAGAAGGTAGGAGTTACAAAAAAGAAATTTTAAAATGACAGAATCTGTAACAAAGATGAATCATGCATTAAAATGTCACATACTGTAGAAAATGCCTGGATAATTTTGCATGGTGTTTAATTCAAACCAGTAATCATTGTTTTAAAATTGTAAAATATGTAATGTAACAATTAATGAACAGTACAAATACATGCCAATGACAAATAATCCTTAAAGAGCAGCAATGATTTACATGAATATTAAGAAAAACTTGATCAAAACATTGAAAAGATACCACAGTCCAACAAAAGGTTTGGTGTATATGTGGCAAGTACAAAAATCAAAACAATGTTAATTTTTGAGAGACCAATAAAAAAAATTTGTGAGTTTAAACTTCAAATGATGCGCTCATACGTATACTGCCAGCCACGGTTCTGCAGGGCCCCAGTGGGCACAGGTTTCTGCTTCAGCCAATTTCTGCTTTTAATTAAATCTTAATGTCAATTAATCATTGACCTTTTTTATAATTAGTGAGTGGTCACCATAAGCAGTGAACCAGACGTTGTTGATGAGCAGGGATATAATTAAACTGGCTGAACTGGCTGAAGATGAATCCCGCTCCCGCCGAGACCCTCCTTGACTGGCCACCCTGGTAATCTGTTTACAGGTCAAACATCATTTACCACCAATCACTGATCACTGAAGTTTCTGAGGTGGTGTTGTAGGTCTCCTTGTCAATCCACATAAAAAAAAAAAAAAAATCTATAAATTATGGACCAGTATGTATGGACATCTTATGTACAGCCTGTCAAATCATCTACAGTATATAAATGTTGACTAGAGACCTTGAGTCTAGCACAGTCATGTAGTAAACCTTAGACTGTAACAGACGCTGATGCTCATGCCTGTGTCTTCTGGTTAGCCAGTGAATGTTCACGCTATTTTTCATCTTTTTTTCAACCTTGTTCCTTTATAGACAATGTACATATCCTAATATTTTGTTACATTTTTAAATACATTTTTACATATATCAAAATATATATTTTAATCACAACAAAATATAAATAATATTCTCATGAAAAAGTTACAGATGGTTATCACATTCAAATTATACAAAAGTAATATGGGTAAAAATTTGAATATATTGCCATTTGTGCTGGGGGTTTATGTTTTAATATCCACCAAATAAATGGTGCATTATTATTATTATTATTATTAACAACAGCAAGTTCTTTATTTTGCCTGACATAAAAACTGAGGGGCTCTGAACAGACTAAATATCATACCATCTTTATCCCGAGAAGCAGGTGTGTGTTGTACACACAACAGCACCTGGACACTGGGTTTCTCAGATGCACAAGACCTGAAATGACCTCGTGTTAATCCTAACATTACAACACAACACAGTGCCCTCAGGACTTCCAACCTGGATAAAGTTTAACAAATACATAGCAAACAATACCGATAAATGTGGCAAAAAATAAACGGTATTACTTTATTAACTACTGTGAAGTTAACTATAATGTTTTAGGGTACTTGAACAATTGTCCCAGTAGGAAGAGACAAGTTCATCTCCTCCAAGACCTGAGCTACAGAAGCCAGCGAGCTCCTACAGAGAAACCACAAGTAATGGTTCTACTGCAAGAGATCCCTCAAGGAAGCTGGACAGAGGAGCTACAGAAGACAGCTTTCTGGTGTTAATCTTCCAAAGTACAGACCACACCAAAAAGGCAGCAGATACAAATGTACAAATATTGCCAAAATCAGTTATTAAAATTTTGATAAATGCAGTGCACCATTAACATTTCCAAACTACTTTCCTCCTTTCTTTGAAAATTACTTAAAGGGGAAAAAAATTGGATAACATTGCTGCCTGATACTGAAGAAAGACAATGCTGTTAAATTCTGCATAATCAGTGACAAATTATACTGAAAATATTTTTAAAGTCTCTCTGCTAGAGCAGGAAAATGTTTTGTAAATTCTTACCATTATCATCATAGTGTATCTGCACATCCCCAGGCATCGTGTGCACGATGTCGTCCGGGTTTGCCATAAGAGCTGCTTTCTGACCATCAGAAAGAGCAGCACACTTCTCCTCCAGTTTGCCAATCAGCTGTAGAGGACAGAGGGTCAGGGTCAGTGTCAGGCGGTCAGCAGCCCGTCACAGTGGCACTACGCTGGGCAAAATCATGCTGTCCCCACCCATCCGCAGAACTCGGACCAGGTAATGGACAAAAATACTGTTACACAGGGATTCCGAATAATGACCAAACTGTGACACACACACACACACACACACACACACGTGTGCAATTTTTTAGGAAAGAACAGAATCTCAGAATGAATATTTCAAATGGATGCACCATGTTTAAAGCTGTGTTATATCTAAATGCGTATGTAAAGCTGGTATAGGAGTAGCCAGTCACAGGAAATGTGGCATGTGTTTAGCATTCCAGAATGGCAGCTAAAGAACTGGTCTAAACACCACAGTGCAGGGGTTCTTAAACTTTTTAATTCAAAGACCCAAATGAAAACGTGGGAACCCATTTTGGGATCCAATGACTTAGAACAGAAAATATAAGTATGTTTATTTGCTAAGCACTTTGGCAACCTGTCACAAGAAAGACAACGACCCAGTCTGGGTCACAACCCCTAGTTTGGGAACACCACAGTATCTGTGTTCTTGTATATCATAATACATGCTTTGCCAAGATTAATGGTTGTGCCAAAATTAACAAGTCTACTAACTGTGAAATGAGCAGAAACAAACACAAGCAAGCATGGACATGAAGAGGTCCTGGGGAGCCCACATGCAGTGCCAAAGTCATAACGCTGGAGGCGTGCAGCACTGATGTCAGCTGCCGAGGCACTGGGTCAATCCTGGCTGCCAGCAATCTTTCACAAAATCCTTACTGCCGCTATTATTCTGCTCACATACATGTCACAACACATACATGTCACAAAGAAATTAGTTCCACCTGACTAATGTATTTCCCCCAAGCCAAAGGCAACACAAACCTTCAGTCTTTACCAAGTTTCACACCAACTCTAGGACATGTGGCCCCTTAACTGTCAAACAGCCCAGCTGTAATTTCCTCAGCTTTAACGACTTTACACTTGAATTTATGTGACCAGTTAAACAGGCTGAATTAGAACCATTTGGCAACGTAATTTCACCTTCCTGAAATGGTATGTAGAATTATCCTATAATTAAATAAAAATAAAATGAATCAAACTCACAGCCCAGTTCAAAAACAGATATACTCCTGTATTTAGCAGTCATTCTTGTCAGGATAAATAACGTATACTTACGTCGTTAGCTACAAGACCTTCAAGAGCGTTAAAGCGGCACTGGGACAGCAGGCTGGACACGTGTGTGAAAGCCTGCAACACAAGGGCGTCAGTGGGAGGCAGCTTCATAACAACACAACACACCTCAGGCTGAAATCTCACATCTGTGATCTCTACTTCTATAACGTTACAAAATTATTCACCATTAAGTAATTAAGTGATACATACTCAAAGCACCGTTTGCATATTTCATCCTGTGTTCGTTAGTGACATTGATACTCCATTGTAAATAAAAAGTAAATCACAACTTGTCGGGCTAGATCAAACTTTTCTTTTATTATGGCTATTGGTAATTGTACTGAATACGCAACCTGTGTGCAATTACTGAATGTCAACTTTTAAACAACTTGGTCAAAAACAGTGTGAACATGAGCTTTGGCGGAGTGAGAGTCACAATGAAAATGCCGTTAGGCTTTCTTATTTCTCCTTTTATCGACATCCAGTTGCTGTTTATCTGTACCTTGAAAGGCTCTTACCTGCTTTGCTCCTTCTGTAAACTCGTTGATACTGAAGTCCTTATCAAAATATGCTGTTATTAAAAAATAACATATTCGTGTTCTAACCCAGACAAAGGGGTTGGGGATGCCCACCACAATCACTTTCTGTTTGTTCTCGTTTGACTGTGCCCCACGATCTGAGCTGTACATCTGACATGCGGACAGGACCGGTGTCCTGGAGCTCGGATGTCGGCCCAGCACACCGTGTCCTGATCTGAATACACGAGGTAACTTCCAACAGTACCGGCTGTAACTACTCCTGATCAGAGGCAAAGCCATTTTCACGGTTTCCTCCTGTCCCAGTTGCTCCTTGAACGCAGAAAGTGAGCACCGGAAACCCAAGCGGATCAGAATGACACTGCAGCTCGATGAAAACGTTTCACTCGTGGCTCAGATCGCATGCTTTAGTGTAGTGCTTTTCAACAAGTGCACGCTACACAACATGTAAAGTGCCGTAATGTAATATATATATATATATATATATATATATATATATATATATACAATATAACTTAGTCGAGGCTCTGTTGTTTTTCAATCGCTAATATGTTTCATGTGCACATCAAAACAGGAAAAATAATCAGTTACTATTATATCAGTAAAAGACCTTCTGCAAAAACACAGCCGTATCCCAGGCCCACGTTTCCCTCTGGTTTTATTTCTATGCGCGGACAGGTGATGTCATCCACCTGCGATTTAATGCGACGGCACTAGTGTTCTGCATTATGGCGAACTTGTAGTTCTTATTGTTGAATGGCCTTTAGACAGTTTGACTTCCTTTCAATACAGAAAAGTTTAATTGAAGGGCTAAAGAAGAGGGCTAAGGCATAGGATTAGTCATGCGTGCAAAAAGGGATTATGGACGACCCATTTGATCTGAGGTGGAGGCTTGGTCTCTATATTTGGCAGTGAAGTTACACATTGTAAATTCCTAAGGGAAATAACCCTGCTCTAGAATCATTGTCTCATTTTCCAGATGTTGAAATAAGTCCCAACAGGCTCATGGGCAAAGGCTTCATCCGAAGGGGTACACTAGGTGTCAGCAGCTCTAACAAGGCAAAAAGCAGATCCAACAAGGAATAAGATTCTGTCTTCATTCCTCTTCACTCTGTATACAACGTACTTCAGATATAACTCAGAGTCTTGTCATCTTCAGAAGTTCTCTTAGGACTTTGCGGTTGTGGGATGTATATAAGATAGAGACGGGCGTGTTTTTGCAGACATCTTCAATACAACTCAAGCAGGCAGTCGTGCCCACTTGCCTTAAAAGTGCCATCATTATTTCAGTCCCAAAAAAGTCAAACCCAGCCTGCCAAAATGACTTTCGCCCTGTGGCCCTCACACCAATTGTGTAGTGCTTTTCAAGAAGTGGCTGGTTCTGAAACACATTAAGAACAGTCTTCCAACTAACTTGGACCCCCTACAATTTGCATATGACCTGTCCTTCTCCATCAACTCCACAGCAGTCATCAAAACAACATAAAAGCATCTGCACTTGCCCTGGAAACTCAGAAAGGCAGGACTTGCCACACCTCAACTCATCACATTTTACAGGAGAACCATCAAAAACATCCTGACACACAGCTTCACGTCGTGGTTTGGCAGCTGTATGGCCCAGGACCAATGACAGCTCAACAGGATTGTTAAGACTGCAAGGAAAATTGTTGGTGCCCCTCTCATGTTTCTGGAAGAGATCTATCAGCAGCGCTGCATACGCAGATCAATCTCCATCATCATGGACCCTCACCACCCCTCTCATGGCCTGTTCTCCCTCCTGCTGTCTGGAAAAAGGTACAGGAGCATCAGCTGCAGATCCAGCAGGATGCTTAACAGCTTCTTTGCTCAAGCTGTGAGACTACTAAATGGACTGGGCTCCCTCCCTAGTCATACACACACTGATACTGTTGTGAGACTCACATACGGACTGTGCCTCCTCTCCATCAATACATACACCCACGTTGTTGCAACACTCACAAGTGTACAGTACCCTCTCCTCATCTTAAAACACACAATACACACACACACACACACACACACACACACACACACACACATACATTTCTATGAGAGGACTACTGCTCAATGACCTTGAATGGTTACCATTGTGCATGTTTGTTTATGCTGACCTTCTTACTGACACCTGTGTTTTTGAGCCATTGTGGGGCTATGGGGTAACTTGGTAACTCAGCATTATAGTGTGCTTTGCTGCTGCTGCTCGCTTGCCCTCGCTCCGGCCGCCCTCGCTTACTTTGTTTCACTCCTCTTTGTTCCGCTCCTTCCTCATCCTCGTCATGGCTCTGAGCAGTGCTCCAAGGGAAAGAATGCATTTAACTGGTGTCACTTGTCACTTTAAACTGCTGTGTGTTGTGTTTCGTTACTCTCTTTTAATTCCTTATTTAACTTTTTGTTTCAGCCTGTGTATTTTATAGATACTAGGTGTGAAATGACAATAAAGAAATTTTGAATCTTGGCACCAGGGAGTACCAGTCAGTGGTGGACAGCTTTGTTGACTGGTGTGGGCTCAATCACCTCCAGGTCAACATCAATACAACTAAGGAACTAGTGGTGGACTTCAAGAGATCCAAGACTGTAAGAACACACAATTGTGAGTGACAAAGCTTTAAAAGTCTGCCACCTCCATGTCCTGAGCAGTGAACTTTGTCTGAAAATGTATACCCATTAGGAAATGCTTCAACTACAGGGATAGTGTGAATGAGTCTAAACCAAGCTTCTGTTAATTAATAAATATCTGAACATATGTCAAGCACTATAGCATTAACCAGAACGGATTTGTTTCCGAGTGAGCAAACATTTAATAAAGAGCATTTTATAATCGTTCTATGTTGTGATTAAATTAATCTTGCACAATAATCTTTGACACTTGGATTATTTTATAAATGCAAAGCCCCTAGGGCAGGGGTAGCCAACCACGGTCCTGGGGGGCCCCAGTGAGTGCAGATTTTTGTTTCAGCCAATTCAGTTAATTTGCCCACTGTCTTAATTAAATATCAATTACATCATTGTTTATCCTTGTTCTCTGTGATAATTAGTCTGTGCTTAGTTGTTTTAAATTATTGAAAGTTAAAAGTGAGACTCTTGTGCTTTATGATCAGTAACATAATTATAAAGCACACGTTACAATTTCTCTCTAGCTGCAGAATTATAGCAGAAAATGTATGGACAATTCATCAAGGTCCTTAATTGAAAGCTGTCATTACTAATTATATTTGAATTGTCATAATCAATGAACAGTAGAAACAGGTGGCAATAACAAGGAATGCTTAAGTAGTGACTTAAGTGATTATTATCAACAAATGGATTAAAATGTACCATATCTGTTAAAATATGTTTTAAAAACTTAAGCAACATTATTAAGTCTTTGTTATGCTTTTAAAATTCTTACAGAACAAATAAATCTTATTGAGAATTACTAGATCAACACTGAAATTATACAAAAAAAATCAAGATTCAATTAAAAGCAGAAATTGGCTGAAGCAAAAACCTGCTCCCACTGGGGCCATCCAGGACCATGGTTGGCCACCCCTGCTCTACACATATGTTTCTATTGAAGTCTGTATTGAAATAATTCAGGTAGTCCTTTGGTGAAACAAATCCCATTCTCATCAAATGGACACTCAATGGACCTTAAGTCACTTCATATCAATGTGTCAAGTCTATCTCAATTAAACATGGTGTTCTAATGGGGTATTTGTCATTGCAGCAATAACATTGTTTTTGCCCCTGAAGGTATACATGTAAAGTCGAGTCCAGTACATATGGAACATTATTTATGCACTGTTAAATGTTAGTGTCAATTTTATTTGTAAAGCACATTTAAATACAGTGTCATTATTCGAAGTGCTGTACAATGGCAGGTATAATAACAAGCAATAAACAATGCAACAGCAAAACATAGTACATCGATGACAGCCAAATACAACAATATATAAACAATTAAACATTAATACAGCAGAATAATAAAATCAATGTGCACTTTCAATGCTAACTGAATAAAACAATTTATTATGAATTAAACATCAGAAATCAACCTACATTAAAGGCAATAAATAAATAAAGAGGGCAACATTTAAAAAATGAAAGAGAGGGGGCCTGTCTCATGTAAAGGGCATTTCATTCCATAGTCTGGGTGCTGCCATAGAAAAGACACATTCACCACGGCTCTTCAGCCTTGTTGTAGGGACCATAAGTAAGATAAGTGCCTGTACTGGACTGTAAGGATTTATAAGGTCTGAAATGGAAGGTGGTGCTAAATTATTCAATGCCTTGTAGACAGTCATCAGGACTTTAAATTGGAATCTAAATGCACAGAGAGCCAGTGAAATGAATGGAGGACCAGAGTGTCCTGTTCATATTTATGAGTCCTCGTTAGGAGTCACACAGCAGTCTTCTGTACTGTCTGTTGTCACACAAGAGAACCCTGGCTAATACTGACAGAGGACATTGCAATAGTCAATGCAACATGTCTTTAAAGGATGGATTTCAAGATCTTTCCTATTTAGGCAATGGTTTTACTTTGGACAACAGCCTCAGCTGGAAGAAACCGACTTTACAGACTTTATCCAATATTTGTTTATTTATAAATCATTATAATATAAATTTCTGCAACATAACTTCGCCGTTGACATTTTGCAAATGACTGACATTGTGTGAGCTATAAACTACAATGGGTGTATTTTATTAGATGTTCTCTACGCTCGTCGTTATCAGCTCAAACACATTTAACACTCCCATCACTAGGAGGCGACAAAGCTGCACAGATGGTGTTAACTTCGCCGTAGAACGGATGTACTGTAACATCTCTATGGTTCTCATGCTCATTTTCTCAGTGTTTGTTTTCAGGTGGCAAATAATTTGCCTGATGTGCACTAATAAGCAGAAGTAGGCTATAGGCACTGACAGGGACATTGTTAGACATGGCTGTGTTGGTGGTGTCGGGAGACTTGAGTGTTCAGAGTTTGTAACAGTTTAGGTGCGGGAATTTAATACGTTTTTTAAAACAGAGTAGACCGGTTTCAAAGCTATAGGAAGACTTCTTCTCTGACCATTGCAGGCTTGTTTGCTGGCTGATACTTTTCCTCATTGTGCTCAGCATCAGAAATGTCCGATTTTAGTATGGAAATAATTGATTATTTAGAAGGAAAAATTTCATTTGAGGAGTTTGAAAAATTGAGGGAGGAGCGAAAAGCCAAGGAAAAGGTAGAGTATCGGATAATAAACATTTGCCCATACGTCTCTGCAAATTCATACAGTCAAAGCCAGTAGCTAGTACTCCAAAGCCTGTTTGGTTTTCATGACTGGCTGTGTGCTTTTCATTGTGGCGGTTCCCTACGGGTTGATTATTAAGTTGCTGGAGCTTAGGTAGTACATTTATAGATACAAGTTTATATATTGTACATGTATAACATGTAATACTTATAAATGTAAAAATATATATTTAATATATTTGAAACATTTAATGTGTAATACTCAGGAGTCTGGGGATTTAGACTCGGATGAAGAGGAGTCGGTACCTTCTGAGCAACCTGTCCCGAGTACTTCACGTAGTCCCTGTAGACGTCCAAAATGGAAAACAGGCAAGTGTGGGTGGTGGGTGTGAGTGAGTGTGTTTATTGCCTTGGTTATGCTGTATGATGCTGATGTAGATTCAGTTGGTTAGCCCCCTTCTCTGTCCCTCATTAGAAGAGGACGAGGGAGTAAGTCCATGTGTGCAGAAGGCCTTTGCCTCAATGCTTGGAGAAACTGCTGATGAAGAAGAAGCAGAGGCTGAGGATGTGGAGCAGACAGTAACCCTGTCTGCTGGAGATGTGTTTGCCCTGGAGCTGGAGCTGAACCGTGAGAACAAGAAAATGATGAGGGTGAGGAGACCATGTTCACACTTTTTGCTTTAAATGTATGAATTCTGTATATGCTCTACATTTGTACATGTGGTAAAGGCTCAGTGAGAATCTACAGTACACTGAGTGTCCTGTGTGATCCCAGGAGCGGCGGCAACGAAGTAAACTTCCCAGGGCATTGCGAGGGTTAATGGGGGAGGCCAACATTCGCTACGCGAGGGGGGAGAAGGAGGATGCTATCATGATGTGCATGGAGATCATCAGGCAGGGTGAGTTTTACCTGTTTTCTTTTTTGCATTTACAATTGACTTTCAGATCAAACAGGAACTGCATGTCCCTTGAAACTGTTGCTATACAAAATGTTTCTATTAAGAGCTCAAAATTGTCAACCATACTTCAACAAAAGTAGCTATTTTGATTTTGTTTGTTCCCAGCTGAAGTTGATTTCTAGTTGAAAGATAGCCGTTGAAACCTTGCTGGGTTTTGTACGTTACTTTTAAGGATGCAGCAATTCCCCAAAAAACAAATGAACTGTTCAGTTTGGCATTCATGTCTTAACATACGTAGTCAAACCACAGTTATTATTAATAATTATTAATCTTTTTAAAGCAGGGATCACAATGACTAAAATTATAATTTTAGTCATTGTGATCCCTGCTTTAAAGAGCTAACTTGGACACAAAACGGATGTGCATGTTTTGAGGAAATTTGGGTTTCTTTTTCCAAATCCATTTGAGCGTTTTTCTCAGTGCTTCATTTTTACAGGTTTGAATGATATTTCAAATAATGCTCAGTACAGTCAGTACTTAAATGTGTTATCATCTGATAGCAAGTGTGCAAGCATCCTGTTCTTGTTATTATTACTACAATTCATTAACTATTTATGGTTTTTTTTGTTGCTTTTAGGATACAGTCATGTGAAAAAATTAGGACACCCTATGAAAGCCTGTGTATTTTGTAACATTTTTAATATATGGATATTTA
>JABJVR010005047.1:0-13990 GCA_025773905.1 Chitala chitala | reverse complement strand
ACACACACACACACACACACACACACACACACACACACACACACACACACACACACACACACACACACACAGAGATATAAATAACTAACATGAAAACCGCCTTATAGCAAGGCAAGAACCTTTTTTCATTGCATATATTGTAAAAGCATAAAAACAAGTTTCCATGGGCATTAAGTGTGCAGTAAGACTGGGCCTATAAAACTTCTGAAAAGGTAAAAGGAATCATTAAAAAATATCCAGCACCTTTATTGACATTAGCTGTTAGATCTGAACGCATGGTTTTAAATCCATGAAAACAATAAAAGTGGGGGTCTACTTTACCTACGCACACAAACACACGTGCGCAAACACATCAAAGCCTGAAATATTTGGGGGATATATGCCCGCCTTCCCCTCCTGGCATTAACTCTGAATATTCAAAACCTCAAAAGTGTATATATACGAAGTTCCACTAGACTGGAATGTGGTGAGAAAGCAGGTCACAGTCTCTCCACTAAAAGTCATGACCTTACACCAGGAGATGCTCATACTCACTTTTCTCACCGGCTGGGTGTGCTAAGGAAAGGCACCCGGAGTGTTTCAGCCCCATGGAATGCTCTCACATTGTCACATCTCTGGTCCCCTGACATCTCCATTGTTCTCATCTAACAGTAAACCATTGTGTAGCCAACCTCTTATTCCTCCATCTACAACATATCCATTTAGTTACCCTTGTCTCAACATTGGACTAGGAACAAAGACTATCATGTTAACCCTGTTGTGTGTGGGGCTGATAGGAGACTGAACAACACCATGCCTCTTCTGAAACTGAACATACAAATAACCTTACAAGTCTTTGGCTTTTACATTAACATGAAGAAAAATAAACTTTTTTGGAACATAGATAGTCCTTAAGAATGAACATGTATTATTAACAGTGTTTTGGGGCAGCTACGTACATGCAACAGTGTTATGTAATTAAATTACAAAATGAATGCAATTGTTACTGACCAAAAATACGTAATTACATTACAGCCACTAAATGTTGGTGACTACAAAGGGGTTACATCCAAATATATTCTTTTTGGTAAAAGGCTTATATGTAGACTATAACATTAATTCTGATGCTTTGCGTCTTTTTGCTGGACAGGAACACCTTCCTTTGGCATATTTCTGGATCAGTGCTGAATCCTGCTGTGAAGTTTACACTTCCTGCTTTAAATTTATGTTTTCAGGACTTTTCAGTTTTATTGCCCAGTTTAAAACATTTGTTAGAAAAGTAATTAAAAAGTAATTAAATGTAATGTCACTGTAAATTTTTGGTCCAAAGACCTACACTGCCGAGATGGGGAAGGAGTAGTTGCAGAACATTTTACTAAACAAGACAAGGGGATCCAAAAGGAAGTCAAAGCTAAGTGTGTCAAAGGTGTAACTAGGGAGACGGGAAGGACTTGGAACCAAGATGGAAATGGAACAACAATATACAGACAAGAGTCTGGACTAAACACAGGTACAACAGGTAAGCTCAAGGGTTCAAACAGGTAAAGAACAATGGTGATAACAGGCTTAAATACAAAGGAGACAGGAAACTAGAAGCAGGTGCACTCAATGAAACAGAAGTGTGAGGAATGGAAACAACGCTAATAGGCTAGACATAGATATTGGAAACTAGACAAGATAGAAATAACAATGAAACTAGAAAAGAGATGAGACAGGGTAACACCAGAACAGGACAAAGTGAAGGAGGGGGCTGCCAGCTCAACCATCACAGCCACATTACTTTGAGGACAATAGTTACATTACTTATTACATTTTTTTAACAGAGTAACTAGTAATCTGTAAACTATTACATTTCAGAAGTAACCTTCCAAACGCTGATTTTTAAGATTAGGTTCAAGGTATGTTTCTGTGCTTCACTTTTGCAAAAGTTCCATAGCAGCAGCCACCAACTAACACTGAAGGTACCAGAGTCTACAGCAGTGGTGCCAAATTATTTATCTCTCGTTTCTTCAATGCTGAGGTGGGGACAATGGGTTTGGGCAGAAACAAGCAGGTTCAAATTTCCACAACAAAAAGAAGCAATGTTCTCTGTCTAAACATACAGAACTCCGTGCCATATTTACACTGAACCACCTATATAAGCTCCTTGGTTGAATTTTAACATTAACAATAAAAATAATTACTAAAATTGATGTTTAACAGCACACAATATACAGGCTGCTATGTAGCACGTATAACATTAGCTCTGCACGTTAGACAGTCCTTACCTACTGTATGAATGGAAACAGAAGAAAGCCTACAAAATCAGCTCCAAACACAGGTATCCGTGCTCTGTCCTATGAAGTAAGACCAGCAGCTGAGGCTTGTTACCTCTTATCTTCATAGAGCACTCCATAAAGCTTTGGTGTGAGGGCTGGCCGGGAGTGGGGTGTAAAGACGGATAAAGGGATGTCATTGATGTCACCAATCCTGCAGATGAGATTAAGCAGGCAGGGCAATTAGCGTGTCAAACATCAGCCACAAAAGAAGACCTCTGACCTATGAAGCAAGGGGAGTGAGGTCTGGTGAACAGGGCAATGAGCCCACATGGACTGCACCAACAGCAGGAGGGAGGAGCATACACCAAATCCCCCAGTCACCCTCCCATCTCGCGCTCAGGTGAACCATCACACTCACTTATTGAACAAACTTTATACAAATACTAGAGCTGGATGTCGACGTGGGATGGAATCTGGCAGCGTCTTGCGTGACCTTTGTATATTAGTTGAATTTAATCCCTTCACTGAGTAGAAATGTTTTGACACACACACACGTTTTCACATGACCTGTCACAGACAGCAAACTAGATTCTTGGTTGATTGGGTAAACATGTTTCCAAATCAGTGTAAAGAGTAACACAAGAGGGTACCATCTTCAGTGGTCACTGGCACATTAAAAATTAAATGCCCAAGACCTGCAAGGCAGACTGACACCTTTGTCTTGAACCGTGAGCAAGCACTAACCCAAGTGATCTCACTGCACATGCATCTGTGGTCCTTTCTGAAAGCATTAACCTGCGACTGTGTCGACTGCCATGAAGACAATGTTTGTTCATCCTGGAAGTGTAAAGTTAAACTGAAGCTTGTACGGAAACAAAAAGTAAACTAATGTTAAGCAGTGTACAGTCCAATGTTTAAACCATGTACAAGCTGTCATCAGCATTGGGTACGCCTGCCTGCACTACCACCGATCTGAGCACTGCAGAGCTTCTAACCCACTCTTTGTGTCGCATTTGGCTGTTTTCACTCTCAAAGAATTTCACCAGTGAGAAAACACAAAGTACGGTAGACATCTGGATTTTTCTTTCAGAAGTCTTTATTCTAAAGTCAATCATGTTAGCGTACAGGCTAACATTGTAATACCTCAGCTGGGTGATGTTTGCGCACCCATTCACTGTGACCGAAATGTGACAGACTGTAAAAACACATAAAGGTCTGGAGTCAGAATAATTGTCACACAACCATTTCCGCACAAACAGAAATGCTGAAGACAGAATTCTGCCGCACATGATGATCTCTGAAGTGCACTTCAGCCCAGTATCTCTCCACATCCTGTCAATGTGAATTCCAAACATGGCACATACGCCCATCCCAACACAATCCCCTTACAGTCTTTGTAACATCCGTTAAGCCTATCTCAGAATCTGTGTCAGCGTCGTCTGTTCAAGATTAAGGAGTCAGCCCTGTCTTTTCCGATTTGGTCAGGATGCCATCCAAAGTTTCTGTGAGGAGCCGCGCAACAGGCCAGGATGTAGAAGCCCATCAAGGAAATTCTGGAGTGACCCAATAAAGCCCACCATCTCTCGTCAAGTCCTAATGTTGCACTGTTACTCATATTCCAATTAAATATAATTTCCAATTATATATACACATATACCTGCTCCGAAAGCATAGGTTTTGGAACTGCACATTACTTCAAGGGCAAACCAATAAGCCAATCATATCAGGAAACAAAATACAGTAATACAAGTCATTGCAAACACTAGTGTGGATTAGATATTACCACATGAAACTACCCAATTACACAGAAGATTTTATCAGTATAATTTATTAGAGTAATGACCTTATAATATATTTTTACATCTGAATGGTTAACTAGTCCAGGTAAAATGTGTGGCCTGCTATGGACATAAGGGCTTGCTTAAATGAACCTAAATTTAATTTCTGAACACTATTTAAAACACAAAGTCTTATAACCTTAATCATATTTTATATATTCATGTTGGCCAGCCAGTGAAAATACCGTATTTCAGACAACAAGAAACAGTATAAAACTATTCAAATTTTCTTCAAGAATTAAACTTGTAAAACAGCGACTGTACGCATCAACCCACTTGGATCAAATGCAGAAAACACCCTCTTACATGGAACTAGATTAAGTAATTTAACAAAATCGGCTTGTCAGGTTTCGAGATTATGTTGCCATAGGAAAATGAGTGCAAAAAGCAAACAGATTTTACGGGTTGTAGAGCCACCCAGTGTACAAATGCAGAACTATATGAAACTTCTGCACTTTACTTGTGGGAGCAAAACCAGAGCATGTGAGTTTAAACATAACTTGAGTCCATCAAATCCCACAGTCATCTTTATGCTTCGAAATGTTTTGATTATAAAACTGTCCTGTAGTTTGTGCCTGCTGGAAGTCTTTAAAAAAACTCAGAGTAGAACATCTTCATCGTCTTTCTGAACAAGATTTATCCGTTAGAAAATGTGTCTAAGACTTTTAGGGTATTTTCCCAGATGTCTCCAGTATGTCAGGCTTCATACTAATGTCATATAAAATTGATTTTTAATAGGGGAACACCCCATGTTTTCATTAGATAAAACCAATGTAAAAATTTTAAAGTGTCATTATTCATTTTTTATTATTTATTATATTCCAGTGTAGTTTTTAATGCTTTTAAGATATTCTAGGAAGGGTCCACAGGATTCACCAGAACACAAAGTGAGTCCATAGCAGAAAAGGCCTCAGGTTCTTCCATTAAATATTCAATTCAATTCATTTTTATATAGTGCCTTTTACAAAGATGTACCTCAAAGTGCTTTACAGAGGAAATTGCAGATCTTACAGAATTACAGCAAGTGAATAATTGGAGCTGAAGATAAAATAAATAGGAATAAAGCCAGACAACAGTGGAGGAGAGGACCCTCCTGGGCATATTAATATTACAGTATATACAGGTTATGATTGAGACTATGAATGTAAATAGCACTATATAGTCCCTCTTGGCTCCAGGTGTTGAAGTAACTCTCAGCAGGCTTGTGGTGTCCCTTAGATGAAGACCTCAACCGAGGGGGTATACTAGGTGTCAGCAGCTCTAACAAGGGATCCCGCTCAGATGGTACCCGGGCGGACACCGGGTACACAAACGGACAAAGAAAGATTGCAGAATTAGTAAATAACACAAACACTAGTAGCCCCACAGCAAAACATCACAGTTGGATACTGCAGGGCTTGCAAATCCCTGGTAAAAAAATCCCTTAAAAAATCCCTGGTAGCCCTTCGGGCAGGCACTCTTCAGATTTTGGTAGCCTGAAATGAATTTAAGTAGCCAGAACTTTACAAAGACATTATTTTTAATGTAGAATATTGTAAAGGAGAAAAAACATCAATCAAAAACATTTTAAAAACACAAATAATCGTATAAAATTGTCACACCCTGCCCACTATGATCCCTTTGTCTACTAGGTGTCACTGTTCCTTTCTGTCATGTCTGTCTTGTCATGTTCCCTATGTCCACTAGGTGTCCTTCCTTCCCTAAATATCCACGTGTTCAATGTTAAGTGTATTAGTAATTGCCAGTGGTGTCTCGTTCAGGTCCCTATTTAAGTTCCCCCATTGCATCAGTAAGTTGCCAGTTGTTAAGTGTAGTTTCACAAGTTATTCCAGTCTCTGGCCTTATGAGACTTGCTATTGTCAACCTTGAATCTATGAGGTTGTACCCTGTTTCTTGTATTAAAACCTTCGCACATTACACTCAACCCTCAGCTCTGTTCCTCCCTTTCCTAGGATCGTTACAAAAATAATCAAATTACAATCATCAATACAGATATTTGGTTCTAACTGAACTGAAATTTCTATGAACTTGTAAGAACAATATAGAACATAATTCAGTCTGGCAGATTCTGAATCTGAAATATCAACTGAAGTCACAGATAAGAAAATGCCACTTGACATTGAGGGCATAGCACCTCCTTCATCAACTTTCTCCTCCTGTGCATCGGTCTCCACTTCTCTGCTCTTTGTTCATGTTGTGGTTTTATGTTCCAGGTGTCTGACAAATCAGTACTGCTGCTCGCTATGCACAGTTCGTGTGATCACAAATTTAACATGAAAATGCCAGAACACATTCAAACGCGATTTCAATACAGCACATATTTATAGTGGCTCCCCGATGCCTGAAAATTAAATACAACATAATTACTCAACCAAATTTGTGAGGGAATGCAAAAGCATTAAAATATATTTTTCCTCCCTATAACATAGCCCGATGGGCAGGGCGGAAATACATTTTGGTAGCCCGACTGGATGACACAATAGCCCCGGGACGTCGGGCTAGCAATTTTTGAGCCCTGTACTGGTTACAATTTCATTGACCTTAGCCAAAACAGAGCCTACTGAGGAATGTTTATTGTGAATATCTTAATTTTACAAACAGCATTGAACAAATCAAGCACATCTCACATCCATACATAAATCCAAAAGGACAAACAGCACATGGTGAGATGACACACTGCATGGTGATGCAGTGGGCCCTGCAGCATCAGATGATCACAGGAACCTGTGTACACTCAGCTCATCTTGGAGGTCACATTAATGCACATGTTAACAGAAGGCTTTGAGAGTATTACAAAACATACAGGAAAAGATTCAACAAAGTGTTCCTTCAAACCAGAGCCATGTAGCTCTAAGAAGTCAGTAACAGTACCGCTAATTAATAAACATCCATCCATTTATTACACAACCCCTTCTCCTGTACAGGGCTGCAGACGGCCTGAGGCCTACCCCACACAGCCTAGGGCACAAGGTAGGGGACACCCTGGACACGGCGCCAGACAAACATAAATTAATAAATATTAAAATACACAGGTTTACTCCAGATACAAACTGATGCGTATGCAGTTATCACCATCACCTGAATTGTGTCATCCAGTCAGGCTACCGAAAATTTTTGACTACAGGACAGCACTTACTGTTAGCTGGGTTATCTGGTATTGTGTTACCTCGTTTTGATATGCACATGTATTCTTACTCAATTGTAAATCGCTTTGGACAGAAGTGTCTGCTAAATGCACAAATGTAACACAACATAAGAGCCCCACTGCAACAAGGTTATGCCAGTTTAACAACCTGACAAAACAGGTTACTTAAAAATACGGACACCAGAAACAGATATGCAAGAGGATGAGGACACACCAAACATCGTAATGTACATATTGGCACATACTATATACAGACGCACTCCTACAAAAACTGGAAACAAAATCACAGCGATGGAAACAATACAACAAATGAACAGAAATTAATGTTGTTTCCTACAGATGTTAGATGACAGCAGAGAGAAATAAAGCAAAGATGAATGTTGATGAATTTCAAAAGACATGGATAATGTACGTTCTTTAAATTTGAGTTTAACATTATGGACGTGCCCTCACATCAATTATTCTTGTACACCTGATGTTATGTTTAGAGAATTACTCTAGCAGGCTATCAGTAAACAAAGATATAGTATTGCAAAATGTCACTGTGATTTTAGTAGATGTACCATTTAACCTACATATTAAAAACCAAACCAAAGACAAGGCTTTCCATCATTCTGCTTTTTATTGACATTCTGTATAATTTCACTGGCTTAAGCAAATCCTTGGAAGAACAACGTGTAAAGCAACATATTGCATTTTTTATGGCATGCTAACAAACTATCAACTTTAAAATATTTATTGCAAGGGATTTACAGTAAAACAGGTTTCAGGGAATACTGCTTGACCTGACTGGCTATTAATGTTTAAATTGAATAGCAAAACATGTGTATTCCTAACTCTTTTTTTTTTTTTTTGCTGAAGTACTGTACATAAATTTTTGCTTGTTTTACCTAACAAAAACAATGGGAATCTAATTAAAAAAAAAATCAGGAGGGAAAAATATTTCCCCCCTAAGAAACAGAAAATCTTGAGAACATCTTAAGAATAACTTAAATGAGGTCCACAAATATCTGGGTATAACACGTATTGTGTGCCAATCATACAGTAAACAGCCATCCTTGAATCACTCAGTAGCAGAAGCTGCGCTCAGCCACTTGCATGTAGGTGACCTCTGTTGTCACGTCCTTTGCCTGAGTATCAGAATAAAACAGAAACACATGCAACGAAATTTGAGAGAATGAGGATTCTGGATTGTAACCAAAGAATTTGGAAGTTTTGTCTGGGGGAGAAAAAAGGTTGAACCTTGCTGGCGAAAAATTAACTGAATTAACTGAAACTCACATTAAGATCCCCAAAGCAAATTAGAAGAAACTGGACAGTGAAGCCTTGAATCGTGAGCAACCGCACAGCAATGGTACTCATGAACTTTAATGGTCAGTAAAACAAGGATGTTTTCGCTTTCTGTTGTCAAAGGCTAACATATAGCAAACTAAAGAATTCATCTGACTTCATCTAAAGAACACGACCAAATCTTTTAGGTCATCCATGTAGTGTGAGGTAAAACAGCAGAAGCATTAAAACTGAAGTGGTGTACATTGGAAAGAAAAAGTGAAGAAATGGAAAAACATGAGGTACATAAAAAAAAAACCCATTAAACATATTTCCATTTTCAATTCCTGAACCAGACAAAATCAGCATTTTGTAAACAAAAACGTAAAAAAAAAAATTAAATACAGCTTAACAGCCACTTATTTTGTCTTGTAAAAATAAATTTAATAGTGTAAACGCAAGTTCTTAAAATAAAAAATGACTAGAGGGCTTGCAATGCTTGCAGGAGAAGGGCTGAACCTGTTTGCAGGTCCACTGGTAGACATTTAGGTTGGTCATCTATCTCCAGGGCAGAAAAAAAGGTGGTCGAACCCAGGGAAGCAATGACAAGCCTGCGCGACTCTCGTCTCCCTCCTGACAGTCCTCTGTCCCGGGCACAGCTTCTGGGGACAAGCTGCAGGACGGAACTCAGCCATCAGTGGCCAAGATGAGCGCCGCCCCGAACACGCCCACATTCTGCCCGATCAGCTTCATCTGGTTCCAGAACTCCACGCGCTGGCTGTGGTGCCAGTAGCCCACATTGCCATCTATAAAGAGCAGCACCAGTGGCAGCAGGGTGGCCAGGATCTGGGCGGCTAGTCGCACGTAGTACCCCGAGAGGAAGGCGAGTGCCAACACGCCGTAGAGCACAAAGAGCAGCTGCAGCGTGATCTCTCCTCCCGCTATGTGCTTGAGGTAGACCTGTCTGTCCTCCGGGCTGTGCTGGAGCGAGTACGCCTAGCAAAGAAGCAGAGCACTGCAACCATGTCTTCACACAACAGCCATAACATTTACAGTTTTATTTTCTCCTCGTACATTTCACGATATGGACGAAGCACATCATGTGCCATCCGTGCACATCGTTTAATGTTTGGGTCCATTCCTTCAAAATGTGCAAAAAGTTTTTTCAAACTCATTTAAACAAACACAGATGAAAAAACTGTACCAAGTCTGAGCTACATTGAGCTTTATGCGCGGAGCTGCTCGTGCTGCCGAGAGCTAGGCGAAACTGTCGTGCACTCATACGCCCAACTGGGCAACGCTCACCGGACATACTGATCACAGTTGTGGTCACAAAGTCGATCAGCCATAAGACATATAGGTCGTAAGTCGACAACGACCTGTAGTGACCATGCCTTTTTCCCAACCCCCCCATTTACCCGGGCCTGAGACTGGCATGTAAAGTTGACATGTCAGGGTTTATAGCTATGAATGCATGTTAATTAAAATTTGGACAATATTAAATTTCAGTAGTTTCATTAATTCAGTATTGGTGAATTAACCATCAGGATACAACAGCAATATCAATTTGTTGTGATGCACTGAATCGCGTTGAGTATCGTATCATGGGCTAGTTGTGATACTCAGCCCTATAATCTACAGACATCTTTTTGTAGTGCTCTATTAATTTACGCACTGTTATCCAAATAACACAGTACTAATGTACAGCGATAACACTAAATGCCACAGTAAAGTCTTACCATGCATATCAAATAAATGCCCAAAAAAACCTGGCCGGTTGACTGCAGGGACCTTGTTCGAGGCTTCTGCCGATATACCTCACCAGCGCCACTTGCTAGAATGAGAAACCCCCCAATAATGGCGATGGCCCTGGAGTACATCCGCACCTGTTTTCAGGAGGACACAAAAGTTGAGATCAGCTTGGGAACATGCAAGCTTTTCACTGGATGAGAACCCTGTACACTCATTTAGCACAAACCTTCAGCCAATCACCATAGTGCACCTGGCCCCCGACATAGGATGCGTAGGTACTGACTGCGAGCTGCAAGGCAGCGCCCAATGCAAACCACCTCCTCTTCACCCCAAAGGACATGAAACTAGCGCATAGCACCGCAGCTCCCATGTCCAAGTACAAGTAGGGGACCTGGATATCAGGCTTCCTGAAGACAAAACACATTAACTTTCTAAGTCACAGTAGCCAAAGTTTGACTGGCATCTTTTAGCTTGCAAGCACTGTATGATGTTACTGCATGAAAGTCCAAAAGTTGATTAAAACAGAAACGCTGTGTACAATGTGTTCACTTTATTTATAACTCATTGATTTACACATGATATTAACGTGCCAGTGAAACAATGGAACCCTACAATAAAAATTATGAATATATAAACTAGAACAGCACAAGCCACACTTTACACAACAATACCTCAGCTCTATTTAACTGCTTACAAAAAAGCTGAAGGAAATTTGCTCAGAAAGGTAAAAGTGACTTGCCTCTCTATGGTACCTTTCTGTCTAAGAAACCAATTCTACTCCCATAGGCCCTAGATATTAAACAGGTGTATGAAAGCAGGATTATTTTGATCTATAAAGGCTAGTGTCTATTCTAAGTAGGCTGACTAAGAATGGAATAGAAGTAGGTTGAGTAAAAAATAAATGGTGTGAGAAGCGGGAGTGGTGTAGCAGCTGGTAGCAGGATGTTGACATAGCGCAGCGGGCTAATCCCCTTTTCCAGTGCACTGTGGCAACAGTCCTGGTTTGAATGTTGCTGGATCTCTCAACCTCTTACAACAGGCTCCTGATCCATTTTACTGACCACATATGGTGTTCTATGTGAGAACCTAAAAAAACAGTTTGTAGAGATACTGCATGTGCTACAAAGGCAGAATACAAGCACAACCTCACATGCATCACTACCTATGCAGAATGACACACAGCCCAAATAAAGTGAGCTGACTGACCTACAGAGTGATGTAGCAGCCCTGGGAGCTAATCTATCACCTGCCATCATTCTCAACACAGCCAACTCACTATGCCATACTGTGCCAACAGCATGTACACTGCTGCAAATATAGAGGTGGATTATCTGAATTATATACATTACAATTTTACAATTGCAGTATTCAAATCAGGAGTGTCAATATATAACACGCCAATGCAAAATATCTGCCTTGACCCTAGTATGGTTGTGTGAAGGACAAGCTCACTGTTTTTAGTGGGGTGGCTATATTACCAGACCGACTGAGTCACAGTGTTTAATTATTTATTGTTTTTAACATATTAAATAAAATAACGAATGGTCAGATGGTGGCAAAATTTCCAGCCAATCCCACAAACAGAGCATAATGGGGGCTACACAACTACGGTGTAGTCTCCAAAGAATAAATATAAACAAACGTTACATACGTCCTTTTTAAAATTTTACTTTGATCTAGTCTAAATTTTGCTTTTCAGTACAGAATGCAGAATGTACGTTTTGAGCCGACTGTCTGACTCCCAGCAGTACCATTTCAATACGGTACCTTAAACGGAATACGTTACGTACCAACGCTACGCTTCTAACGTAACGCTTATTGTGATTTACACACGTTTGACGTCGAGCTACGTATTCAAGAATATGCGCCGTTATATGAAATCAATATGGAAGCAGTCGTTACCGACTAATCTTTACACTGCAGTAACATATTTTAAAAGACACAACGTAGTGTTTAATGGTCACCTTTTAACGTCCGCTCGTTCAGCAAACAGCATAAGCATACTGAAACAGTTCCAGAAGCTGAACCGAGTCAGGATAAACGCCCCGAACCGGCATAAAAGCCTGAGGATCTGCTTTCTGTTGAAGGTGGCCATCGTGCTTGTAGTCGGAAGTACAAACACACGAACGACTTCCGGAAGAAGAGGAGGAGGAACAGTAGAGACAGTAACATGTTTAGATAGGTGTTAGGTAGTAACCGCACCACGGCAGACCGTTCGCGTTTACGTTTTAAACAATTCAGTGGGAAAATATGTACCAACTACTTTTTATTTGGGGTGACAGTTTTAAGGGAAAAAAAAAACAAACCAAATCTATTGTGTGAAAAATTTTACGAATGTCCACTTCAGCAAATTAGATCATATTGGAAAACTGGAAGGGCAAAAGGGGTACCTATTCAATATTAGTTGGGTGGTCATAATATTATGGCTGATCAGTGTATAGCCTATAGATTTCCAGGACCACGGACATCTTTTATTAATGTCTTTGGTGATTTTCTGTCCGATCTGATTCTTAAATTTGGTAAAATTGTACTAGGTGTCTTTAATATAAATGTGCGTGTTGACACAGAGAGATACGTTCAGCAAGAGTTTCCTGTCCCTGTTTGATTCAGTTGGTTGCACTCAGCACGTATCAGACCAAACCCACATGCATCGCCATACTTTAGATTTAATTATATATTGATATGTCTTATTTCTAGGTGTATCCATTAGGTAATTCTTGTTTTAAATCACGTTTTGATTACTTTTGTGATTAGAACTACTTTGCAGTTGAAAGAACAGGTAATTATAACTCGCTATTTTAAATAAGAATTAATTTGGAAAAAAAATTAGATACTAAACAGAACAGATTTCACTGATAGTGTATATATTAATGAAATTACTTACAACTTTAATAGTGGTTAGCTGGGCACTAGATAAAGTAGTGCCACTAAAAACTAAATTAGAACCACCAGACTCTGTCCATGGTTTGATGAATATACTCAGTATGAGACAGGTGGAAGCTGACATATCTCCACATTTTAGTCAGTATGGTCCAACAGCTTAAGGCAATACAACAAAGCACTATAGAGAAAGCACTCAGAAAACTTGATAACAACAAACACAACTACACCATTTTCTATTTAAAACACAGGCAAAGTTAATTTCTAAAGATGAATCTATAATGTCTTCCAGCATTACTAATAATAATTTTATTACTGTCTAACAAAAAATTTAGAAACGTTACACTCAAACTGTGCTCCAGTACAACCCCTTCCAGCCCACCCACAATATTAGATGAACATCCTTTTAATGAGTTATGAATATCTGAAATTTCTTTCCACCATGGCCCCTTCTTATTAAATGGTATGTAACAGGAAGACAATCCTGCTATTACCTGGTTTTTAGCAGGAGTTTGGGGGCTTCTGCTAGCTTGGCCATCTTACAGAACCACACTTTCTAGTCAGCTGCCTGCATCTGCGATTCTGGAACAAGTTTGTCAAGCAGCTGCTTTTTGCTGCTACACACTTTACAATGACAGGGGTTTGTTTATCATCAGACATAACCAAACATGACTGACATAAACATCACCACAACAGTTAGGGAAAACCTGATGTTTTACAGCCCCATGTTATTTCATTTTCTAAGTACACTAGCTGACAGAAAGTAACCATCAGAACTTAGTATCTTCATATCTGTAACGTTTGTGCCAAGCAGGCAAGAGAGGCGAGGCCGAATGTGCAAAAAGGGAGTTTTAATAAAGAGCAGAACC
>JABJVR010005046.1:0-13992 GCA_025773905.1 Chitala chitala | reverse complement strand
CACAGAGAGAAGTGAGCAGAGCACTGGGCACATCTGCAGGCTGCCACACAGGAAGTGCTCGATCCAGCACAACACAGGAAGTGCTCGATCTACAACCATCGCAGCCAATCAGCGCACAGGACGGCCTGCATCAGCCACTGAGATTGTCCTAAAGATTAATGTAAATGGTCCCTCAATCTTTCAAATATTAAGACATTTCCTTAGACAAAAAAGCAAAATATATACAAATTAATTATTCAGAATTTATTTATAGCCTCGTTGAATTACATTTTATATAGATAATATGATAACGTCTTAAGGGTTCTGCTTATGAACTTTTAATTTTTAAACTTTTAATTTTGAATTCTGCTTACTTTACCACCTTATGATAGCTAGTAAATATCAAGTATCGGGAGGGGACAGGAAGGGCCGAACTGGCCAGCGCCCCCCCCACACCCACCCACTCTTACACTTCATCGTGAGAACTGTTCCATGACACACAAGGCACATGCAGTCACACACTCCATGGGGCCGGAGTGTTGACGGGCTTCCAAATAGTTCAGAAACACCTGTAACAGTGAAAGGCTGGCCAGGACTGTGCAACTTCTCAGCGTGCTGACCATACAGAGCTGACCGTACGGAGCTGACTTTACGGAGTTGACCATATGGCACTGACCATACAGAGCTGACCGTACGGCGTTGACTGTACGGTGCTGATCATAAGGAGCTGACCATACAGCCCTGACTGTACGGAGCTGACTATTTGGCGCTGACTGTATGGTGCTGACCGTACAGAACTGCAGTCAGTTTTGCACTTCAGTCAGACTGCAGTTAAATGGGAAAAGTTTAATGCGTTATACCACAGTAAACAATTTTTAAATAAGGTATTCTGTCACGATTTTTGGATACCATAACATAAAAAAATAAAAAAAAAAACATCTAAGTAAGGTAGGTCAAGATTTAGAAATTCTGATTGTTCAATTTTTTTTTGTTGGAGAGAGAGAAAGGGAGGGGAGAAATACACACACAGAGAGAGAGAGAGAGAGAGAGAGAGAGAGAGAGAGAGAGAACTGGGGAACCTGAACTTCTTTCAGACAAGCCCACAACATCCTGCAGGCTAGCTAATTCTTCAGCACAGACATTACCTTCAGCCAGTTGGTGACTTTACAGAGAGAAGGAAAACAGTTCTAGATGTGTCCTTATTTCCTATACCATTAGGAACTGGATCTCTCTGCATGGTCCGAGTTGTATCGTGCGGCCGTCTTTGTTTCTCCTTCCTGTTTGAAACACATCTAAAAAAAGCTGCCCACATACATACAGACAGACAGACAGACTGACAGACACAGACAGACGTGGTCACGAATGCGACATTAGACAGCACCCACCCCTTGGCACTGCCCCTCTGGCTGATGCTGCTCTTGCTCATCATCGTCATCACCTACCATCGTTGCAGGAAACCTGTTAGTTGTCATAGCGATCGTGCACAATATCACACTGCACACCACACCCAACATCTTTATCATGTCTCTCGCCTGTGCCGACCTCATTGTCGGGGTTGCGGTGGTGCCCCCCGGTGCCGCCATAGTGCTCACAGGGACGTGGCCATTGGGCAGCGTGGCCTGTAACCTCTGGACTTCGGTAGACGTGCTGTGTGTGACGGCCAGCATCGAGACCCTGTGTGTCATTGCTGTGGACCGCTACGTAGCCATCGTGTGCCCCCTGCAGCACAAAACATTGCTAAGCAAGCGGCGGGCATGCCTGGCAGTGTGTGGCGTCTGGGCCGTGTCCGCCCTCATCTCCTTCCTACCCATCATGAACCAGCAGTGGCAAGGCAAGGACGACCCTGAGGCTCATCTGTGCCACAGAAACCCTGACTGCTGCGACTTCATCACCAACAAGTCGTATGCCATCAGCTCCTCCGTGGTCAGTTTCTACCTGCCCCTCCTCTTCATGACCTTCGTCTATGTGCACGTCTTTTTCATCGCCTCCCGCCAAGTATGGCTGATAAACAGGCAGCGTCGCCACATGCAGGACCTGCTCCTGACAGAGGCCCCGCCACTTTCAGAGTGGCACGGAGGCCATGATGAGAATGGCAGAAGTGCCAGCAGGAGGCTGAGCAGCAAAAAGGGCCCCGCCCTCTGTGTGGCCCGAGATCATCGTGCCCTCAAGACGCTGGGCATCATCATTGGCATCTTCACACTCTGCTGGCTGCCGTTTTTTGTGGCCAATGTGGTGAACGTCTTCAAGCGCGATGCCCTGCCCATGCCTGCCTTCCGTCTGCTCAACTGGCTCGGGTACCTCAACTCGGGACTGAACCCCGTCATTTACTGCCGGAGCCCTGAGTTCCGTACTGCCTTTCGGGGTCTGCTGACAGGACTGAGCCTGCCCCCCGGCGACACGAGGCCATATCCCACAGTGCTCACCATGTCCTGACTCAAGCCAGGCCTCACACTGCTCACCACAACCCGACTCAGGCCAGGCCTCACACTGCTCACCACAACCCGACTCAAGCCAGGCCCCACACTGCTCACCACAACCCGACTCAGGCCAGGCCCCACACTGCTCACCACAACCCTACTCAGGTCAGGCCCCACACTGCTCACCACAACCCAACTCAGGCCAGGCCCCACACTGCTCACCACAACCCAACTCAGGCCAGGCCCCAGACTGCTCACCACAACCCAACTCAGGCCAGGGCCCAGACTGCTCACCACAACTCAACACAGGCCAGGCCCCACACTGCTCACCACAACCCTACTCAGGCCAGACCCTCCATTCCACCTCCATTATTGTATCACACCTCAGTGTAAACAGTTTCCAACTCCATGTTGCCTTTTGCCTTCATTCATTATTCTTTATTTTTTTCTCCTGTCCTACATGCTGTATTTTGGAGGACGACACAGAGACACATTCTTTGTATGTTGCATATTTGGCTAATAAATGGATTCTGATTCTGAAATTCATGTCTCCTAAACACTCATAAATGCATGATAAATACACAAGGGGCAGACAGGCAGTAACAGGAAATCACCCCCTTCACCAAACATTGTGCTCAGGTCAGTTTCCCTCCAACATTCAGTGTTCAGGTAAGTTTCCCTCCAACATTCACTGTGCTCAGGTCAGTTTCCCTCCAACATTTACTGTGTTCCGGTCAGTTTACCTCCAACATTCAGTGTGCTCAGTTCAGTTTCCCTTCAACATTCACTGTGCTCAGGTCAGTTTCCCTTCCTCATTCACTGTGCTCAGGTCAGTTTCCCTTCCTCATTCACTGTGCTCAGGTCAGTTTCCCCTCACATGCTGTTTTCTGTAGGCCACACATCAACACCCCTGTATCTGACTCAAGGCACCTGAGAGGAATACAGCAAGAAAACAAATATTTTTACAGTATTCTTTGAGTCTGTTTTAGCAACAATTGTTTTATCAAGTTAAAAACATTGTTTTTTAAAAGCACCTTGTTTTTTTACAAAGATTTAGAGTTCTGTCTTCCTGCAAGGAGTCTGTAAAGTCATGACAATTCAAACTGAGCGGAGAGGAGGACAAATTTAATTAGCACATCTTCAATTTGGAGGTGTTACATACTGAATACATACAGGACTACATACAGGAGTGTTACATACAAGACAATCACAAACTACCAAAACAGAAAATGCATATTCATCACAATGGTTCCCAAAAAACTTTAAAATGGATTAGTGCAGAACACGGACTTGAAACATCTTTTTTCCGCAATAAACAGCATGACATTTCAGGGGAACACTGACAAAATTGTGTGTGTGTCCACAAGTCACAGCCTGATTAAAACCAAAGACAGCTAATAATGTTTACAGCAGAGCAACAGAGCCCAACACAGACACCAATAAAAGTGAGACAGTCATGGAGGCTCTTGCAAAGTGAAGCACTTCAGGTTGTGTCCGATGTTCTGGTCACCATGGACAGCAGAAGTGAGACAGACACTGAGTTGAGCGTGCTCTCAGCGTGCGTCATGAGGACAGTATTACTAAATGAGGACCTTCCTGTATCTCCCCCAGCTACACGTCTTTTTAACTGTAATCATCACAACATCTGGTGTACTGACACGTGGTTCTCAGTACCCTGCCCTACCACCTGATGAATGTGGTCGTGGAATAAAGGGAGGGGAAGAAAGGACACACCAATCGTACAATGTCGCCAGAAACAATGAAAACACAGAAAACTGCTTGGCCCAATAGCAAACCATTCTCAATTTGTCCAGGACAACGGGAATGTGGCAGAGGCCTCTTCCTCAAACACCTACTGAGGGGTACATAACAGGGAAAGGCGCCTCTATCTGGGACCAATGGCTCCTGAATAGGCAGGGAGTACAAAAAACACTTCATCAGCCTCAGAAGAAACACACTCCTCAAAGGCAGCCAAAGCAAACAAAAAAAAAATTTTTTTTAATTGAAAAACAGTGAATCAGATCGGTGACTGTTTGTATTGTTCTGTGTGGGTATACCATCAGAGATGAGAAGAAAATTGAGTGATGTCAGGTGTGGCGCCCCCGTGTGGTGATGTCAGGTGTGGCGCCCCTGCTTTGCTAGGTCTAATAAAGTGGGGAGATGGTGAGAACCACGTAACATGGAAAAGGTCAGTGGAGATATCCTGTCAGCAAAGGGACTTGAGCATGAACATTATCTGTCAGGTCACCTACTCCGCCGCACACACCGCTCCGACTTTGCCTGAGAGAAGCTGAGTGACCCGCCCCGCACGGCGCTCCCTGCGCCGCTCTGCCTGAGAGAAGCTGGGTGACCCGCCCCGCACGGCGCTCCCTGAGAGAAGCTGAGTGACCCGCCCCGCACGGCGCTCCCTGAGAGATGCTGAGTGACCCGCCCCGCACGGCGCTCCCTGAGAAAAGCTGAGTGACCCGCCCCGCACGGCGCTCCCTGAGAGAAGCTGAGTGACCCGCCCCGCACGGCGCTCCCTGCGCCGCTCTGCCTGAGAGAAGCTGAGTGACCCGCCCCGCACGGCGCTCCCTGAGAGATTCTGAGTGACCCGCCCCGCACGGCGCTCCCTGAGAGATGCTGAGCGACCCGCCCTGCACGGCGCTCCCTGTGCCGCTCCTCCTCTCTCATTCAGCCGTGCAGCACGCTGGACATCTGCGCATGTGGAAGTTTCCAGCATCGCTTTCCATCATGCAATAAATATTCACAGCTCACGTCGGACTTAAAAATTACAAAAACAGAACTTGGCTTCCCTTTCATGTAAGGTGAGTTTGACTGAAGTGGCAGTAATATCAGTTATGTTATTAACATTGCAGGTAATAATTGCAAAAAAAAAAAAAAAAAAAAAGAAACTAGTAATTAATGATGATGTAATAAAAGTGCATGATGTTAGCTGATAAAACCTCTTTGATGGTTATGTAGAGTTTTCCGTGAGGTTTCATTGCAGCGTGACAGGTGCTGTAACATGAAAATGAAGTCGTTATACCGACTAACTCTTCATGTTTAACGCCTTTTCCCAGCGACGGGGGCTTCAGCTATGGTGATACGCGCAATGCCCAAATACCGTTACAGTATTACATAAAAATGTCAAACGGTCACCTAAATATTTCATTATAAAGATTTACAATCAGACTTTCTTTTTAACTCACACGTGGTCTCTAACTGAAATATAGTGTTACCTCGGTGTCATAAACTTGGCTTTCGGAGTGATCCCAGACAGGAAACGTGCTGGAAAACGATATAGTAAAAAAGAAATTATTTTATAATTTAAATTCTTTTATACGATACTCAAGAACAAGGGAGATGCACAGAGCTGTAGTAACTACAGAGGCATAAAGTTGATCAGCCACACTATGAAGCTCTGGGAAAGAGTAGTGGAAGCTGGGCTGAAACATTAGGTGATGATCAGTGTAGTAACTACAGAAGCATAAAGTTGATCAGCCACACTATGAAGCTGTGGGAAAGAGTAGTGGAAGCTGGGCTGAGACGTTAGGTGATGATCAGTGTAGTAACTACAGAGGCATAAAGTTGATCAGCCACACTATGAAGCTGTGGGAAAGTGTAGTGGAAGCTGGGCTGAGACGTTAGGTGACGATCAGTGAGCAGCAATAGGGGTTCATGCCAAGAAAAAGCCCCACAGATGCAGTGTTTGCTCTGAGAATGTTGATGGAGAAGTACAGAGAGGGTCAGAAGGAGCTGCACTGTGTGTTTGTGGATTTAGAAAAAGCATATGACAGAGTGCCAAGAGAGGAGCTGTGGTACTGTTTGAGGAAGTCGGGAGTAGCAGAGAAGTTTGTGAGGGTGATACAGGACATGTATGAGGACAGCATGATAGCAATGAGGTGTGCGATAGGAATGACGGATGGAGGTGAGATTGCATCAAGGATTGGCTCTCAGCCACTTCTTGTTTGCAATGGCGATGGACAAATTGATGGATGAGGTCAGACAGGAGTCTCCATGGACTGTGATGTTCGCGGACGACATCGTGATCTGTAGTGAAAGTGGAGAACATGGAAATGAACCTGGAGAGATGTAACAGCGGGAACAGCAACGGTGTTACGGCCTGTGTAACAGCGGGAACAACGGCGGCGTTAGGGTCTGTGTAACAGCGGGAACAGCGGCGGCGTTAGGGTCTGTGTAACAGCGGGAACAGCAACGGCGTTAGGGCCTGTGTAACAGCGGGAACAGCAACGGCGTTAGGGCCTGTGTAACAGCGGGAACAGCGGCGGCGTTAGGGCCTGTGTAACAGCGGGAACAGCGGCGGCGTTACGGCCTGTGTAACAGCGGCGGTGTTAGGGCCTGTGTAACAGCAGGAACAGCGGCGGCGTTAGGGTCTGTGTAACAGCGGGAACAGCGGCGGCGTTACGGCCTGTGTAACAGCGGGAACAGCGGCGGCGTTAGGGCCTGTGTAACAGCGGGAACAGCGGCGGCGTTAGGGCCTGTGTAACAGCGGGAACAGCGGCGGCGTTACGGCCTGTGTAACAGCGGCGGTGTTAGGGCCTGTGTAACAGCAGGAACAGCGGCGGCGTTAGGGTCTGTGTAACAGCGGGAACAGCGGCGGCGTTACGGCCTGTGTAACAGCGGGAACAGCGGCGGCGTTAGGGCCTGTGTAACAGCGGGAACAGCGGCGGCGTTAGGGCCTGTGTAAGTGGGAACGGCAGCAGCCCATGAGAATGTGCATTTTTCTGTTACAACTTATATTAGCAATATTAAGAGAAAAAGAGTGAAGCCCCCATTCTCAAACCAGATCGAACAAGTGGGGCTGACAGTCAGCTGCTCAGTGATGACATCATCCTCATGAGTGGACAAATTTGAGATGTTCCCACCACAGTCACACACACACACACACACACACACACACACACAGCACCAGGAAAGGTCTGGTACACCTGAGAACAGAGGAAACACCCCTAATGGCTAAAGGCAGGAATCTCTCATTAAACAAACTAAGCCTAACAGTACAAAATGTGTACATGTACATTCATCATAGTTTTAAAGCTCAAAGATAATCTAGTGGTGGGATACACACACACACACACACACACACACACAATCATCATGTTTACCTCACTCCCAATTTGAGGGATTGATTAGTGTGAAGAGAGCTTTCACAATCCATTCATTCAGCCATTAAATTATTCCTTCAGCGTTCCCTTTAAAAATCAACGTTGAGTCACTTAACCTTTTCAGTCTGAATGATCCACAGCGTTCAACATGCTGCGTGACGTGGACATCCGGCTCATAGACAAGAGGTACTTCCTGTCCATCCAGCTGCTGTGTCACCTGTGGGCGATGACCGCGTCCTGCCGTGTCACCTGTGGGCGATGACCGCGTCCTGCCGTGTCACCTGCGGGCGATGACCGCGTCCTGCCGTGTCACCTGCGGGCGATGACCGCGTCCTGCCGTGTCACCTGCGGGCGATGACCGCGTCCTGCCGTGTCACCTGCGGGCCCAACTGTGCAGGATATTCACCTGCCGCGGGAATCGCATCCAACTGCGCAGACGCCATGTAGCTGCATCTGCACCTCCCCTCCGCTCTGCTACTGCTAGGGTGATGCTGTGAGCCCATGACCGTGCGTGCACTCCAGAAGGAGGTGGAGTTTGGCGGAGGAGAGAGAGGTGGTGTCTCAGACATAAGTGTGATCCATCAAGGGTGAAGGAAACAGAACCAAAACTGCAGCGACAAGCGTGGAATCACAAGCTGGTGTCCCGTAACACCCCCAAACACTAAGGAAAAGAGAACAGGGAGTAGATGAGGATTGGACAGTCAGAATGTTTCATGAGCTCTTTTTCCTGCTACTGTTCCTCCTCTCTACTAATTAGGATTCAAACAGCTCGTTATCCCTGACCTTCAGGCTGGAGTTGTCCCAATTTGGTCATCATTCAATCACACTGTCCATTTCAATGCTAATAACTCACTTGCGCCCTCAGGAAGCTCTTACCATTTCGATGTGTCCCATTTTTACTAAGAGCTCAACTGAACATGTGCAACAACTGACATTTCGTGTGCTCAGCAAACAGGCGTAAAAGGTGTGGAAATGGAACAAAATAGCACATTTCCCACAGCAACAATCTCTGAACAGGGACTGAATACAGATGCCTGGCTGGAACATTAAACCATAAAGGGCAGCAGAAATTACACAAAACTATTTAGCACATTTACCGAAGTCGGTGATAATTCACAGGTCATGTGATCCACAGAGGGACGGGTCTGAATGAGCGCTGTTGTACGTTATCCTTAAACTAAAATAAGAGCACGCAGAAATGGTAACAGCACGAAAACATGAAAGCTGGTGGTCTGCAGAAATATCTAAGAAGGGAAAACCATTTACTGTTCCGTGTCTCACCAGCGCAGCTCGACTGCACAGGAGCTCTGCTACATTAACCTGAGGCCACGCCTCCCCCCGCAGATGCCACGTCTCCCCGCACCAAGCTCATTTCTTTCACCCTCAAGGGCATGTTTGAACTCCTGGAGAACACCAGACAGCTCATTAACAACAAAGAATTCCTTTATTAAAAAGCTATTATGAAATTCACAGTAATTACCGAAGGTTAGTACCACAGCAGGCTGTAGCAGAATAAGGTGGTCAGCATCCCAGGATGCTGTGAGAAAACCATGTAATTCATATTCTGTACAATTTCACATGTGCAACGGCAACTAATGTCTTAGTTTACCAGCAGGTCAACAGAGTCTTCTAGAAAGATGAAAAGAACAAGCATGAGTGAGTTCGATGGAACATCCCACAGTAAATACTACGAAAATTGTCATTAAATGAAAACCTTTGAAAGTAACATTTTATTCAACAGCTTTATCTCGGTTAATGAACAAAGTTACGAACTATGAACACAACAAAGCTCTGGTTTTAGCTTAATTTAAAGTTCCCACTTATAAGTTATGGGTGATCAGGCAGCTTCAGTAGTCCTGGCAGACCTCGGGTCTCAACCTCACAAACACTCCTCTGATCCCAACCTTTAATGCAGGTCGGCTGCAATGCTGATGCAGGTCGGCTGCAATGCTGATGCAGGTCGGCTGCAATGCTGATGCAGGTCGGCTGCAATGCTGATGCAGTTCGGCTAACACAAACACCAACACAAAAGTTTACATCTGCATGACGTTAGGATGACCAACAGCACAAATCAGTGAAGTATCTGACATCTTCTAGTGACATATGTCCACAAAATAGACATCCACTGTACACGTAAATAGGTGTAAAGGTCAGAGGTCAGCCAAGGCCCAGCCCCAGCTGCAACTCAAGAAGCTCTCTGACCTCCACTGGTGTGCGGATGTACTCATCAATCTCACTGTCCAAGATATCTTCATCTCCTGTTACAGCCACCGGTGACTGTGCCAGTCTTGCCTTTTTTGAGGAATGTCTGACACAAGGGGGGGTAAACAGGGGTCTCTTGCCCCAGTGCTCTGCTGTATTGAGAGCTGCAGTTTCCACGTCTGGAACCGCTCCTTCTGTGCTCTCCAAAACAGGGACCGCCTGCTCAAACTCTGACACACTCTTAGAAACGCTGCCAGACACAGAGTTTGCCTTTTGGTTATAGGGGGATCGGTCACTGAAGCAGGGGACGGAGTCAGCAGCTGGGTCCCCCGTGTTAGAGACATGGCCTCTGGGTGGAGCCTGGGTCATTTGGGTGGGGCCAATGGGATGAGCCTCCTCTCCAGGGCAGTGGCCTATGGGCAGAGTCTCAGTGTTGTGGGCAGACTCCTTGTTCAGTTCATCCTCCTGTCTCTGCATGCTCTGCTTCAGGAGTGTGAGGCGGTGCTTCAGGATGTCGTTTACCAGAGCGGCCACGTTACGAGGTGCCACAACCTCACCGCGCTGCCAGGGCAGCTCCTGGCCGAGTTGGCATAGTACCTCCTTCAGCTCTTCCACACGCTTCGCAGCAGGCCTGGGTGCAGAAACCTTGGCCATCTGACAGAAACGAGCCAATGAGAATCGCAAGCGAGCTGGGCAGGGCTTCAGGGAGAGCCAGGCCAGGTACACAGCTGCCTTCAACATAGGCACTGGATGGCGTCCTGTGACCAACCATGTCGTGGAGGCCAACTCCAGAAGAGCCGAGGCCTGTTCTGCCAGCCGAGACGTGCTCTCGCAGTACTCCTCTGGGACGTCCGTGGCGCTCAGATGGTACCTGTGCCACCCAAAACACACCAAAAACAGTCAAACCTCACAGGCTCTGTGGTACTGACTGAGGATGCGGCTACAAATTTGCCTAGTAATTACAATATTTTATATAACATCCAATCACCTGGATTTATTCATCTACATATCACAACATATGGTTATGCAGCACACACACAAAGAAGCGTTCCAAACTGCAGACTGCACGTTTCACAGCCTGCACACAGAAAGAGATGCTGATCCAATTAGACCAGACACCCATATTCATCCATAGACACTCACTCGCCACAGTGTCCCTCCAGCAGGTCAAAGATGGAGGAGCTGGGTATTTCAATCTGAAGAGTCTTCACCATGGCCTTGAACACCCTGCCCACGAGACTGGGGTCAACATCCATCAGCGCGGTAACGGTTCCCATGGTGACAGCCACGCTGTGCAGCCGACAGGACAGGAGCACACAGCTTCCAGCCAGGGCCTCCTTCTTCTGCAGGCTGACATGCAGGAAGCGAGGGTGCTGGTAGGCCTGCGAGAACAGCCTCTCGGCACTCTCCTCGATGACTGCGGGGAAGCGGAGGATGCGGCACAGAGCCCGCACTCGCTTCAGTCCTGCAGCAGAGGGTATGGAGCTCACAAGGTGATCGCCAGGGCCGTCACTAAGGTCACGACATTAACACAAAGCCTTACCTTTAACTTGGTTCTTGCAAGGATATTTGGCTACTTCTGTGCTCTCGTAGTAACGGACCACTGCAGACGATTACAATAAAAGAAAAACTTTACATTATCCATTTGTGTAATAATGTAAATGTGCATTTCTTTCTCACTTTTTAAACTCTTTTTACTTTATTTTATTGTGTATGCAGGTCCTTCGGGGCTCATAGATTCTGTACAGTAAATCTGCACATGACAAACCTGACTCTGATCCACGGTGTATACAATTATGTAAATGTATTTTGTGTATTTTAAAAATATTTTAACAGACAACATGAGTGATCCCAATTCATTCCTTACAGGAAAAGTAAATGTTATATAAAGAAAATCACTCAGATGTTTATATTACAAAGGGAAAATGTAATGGTTTTCCCCAAAAATAGGTGTGCACAATTATTAGACAGCTGGGAAATAACCAAAAAGTCCATAATGTATTTCATAACCAGTAAAAATACAAAATAAAGCAACAAGTAAAGTACTTTAACAGATAAAAAGATTTTTACTCTTGGAAATAAGTTTATTTGCCAATATAGCCACCTTTCTTTTCTAACACCTGTTTTATTCTCATATCCACAAAAACACATGTGCCAAAGTACTGCAGAGGGGATTAGAGAAACAGATGAAGCTTTCTGGGTGAAATGGTGGTGAGGTCCACGCAGGTACACTGGAGCCCCATACCTGTGCCCTGCTGCTCCTCGCTGCGGGTGGCGGTGAACTGGCCCTCGGACACCACGGAGCCGCAGTCGGAGCACACCAGCTGGCACTGCGAGTACAGGTCATCTTCCACCAGGCCGGACGAGCCGCAGTCCGGACACGTCAGCCCGGGCGCCATCATCAGCTCCTGAATCCAACACGCTGCCACTAACACACGTGCGTTTCAGGCCAAGGAGGGCAAATCTTGTTGGGGACTTTGGTGCAGTGAAAATTTTAAGCAGGCCCAACTTACTAAACTCTATTATGTACAATACGCAGTGATCCCATATTATTACCCATAGTAGATAAATACCGCTCAGACTAAGAACATAGAACTATTTTACGGTTAAACTGCATACCCACAAATCCAAATACAGTACTGACGTACTTAACCGCACAGCCACTTCCGGATTAAAGCGTTCCGCCGGGTGCAGCTGCGCTGCCGTCCGTGTGGACCCCAAAGTGCCACTTGAAGGTTCCACATATCGGTTCCCACCATTTCTTCTGGAGTTTGGTTCAAGTGTGCAAGATTGCCTAACCCTGACTGTTTGTGGTTTGTTTTTACTACTTCTGCTTTTATTAAACAAAAAAGCCAACTGTTAAAATTATGCCCATACTGTTTAAAAAGTTGTTTTAAAATGACATACTTACTTCAACATTGCGAAGGATTGGTTTTGCAAAGTCCACAAACATTATGCCATTACATTTACATTTAATGTATTTCGCAGACGCCTTTGTCCAAAGTGACTTATAAGGATAACAGTCCACGTGCAGGTCACAAACGAGGTCAATCAGTATTAGAGAATTACACAATATCACACAAAGCAGAACTGTATAAATTAACCGACATTTTAAGAATTTAGCAAATGCTACCCATTTGTGACATGTTTTAAAACCACATATTGTTTCCAAAACTCAAAATTTTGTTTAATGTTGTTTTGTGTAAATTACACCTCCCACGGTGTTAACATAACTATCAGGATATATTTTCCCAGAAGGTTAACCCTATTGCCTTATTCACAAAATCTTGCTATGTGAGTGATATATGAATTAAATATGTAGGGAGTATTAAATAAGGAACAGTTTTTAAATTGAATTTCACTGGTGTTATTTAGATATATGTATTTAAGGATTATTTGCTCTAATAAATGTGATCCCTTCGGCAGTAAACTGCTCATTGACATCTACAATAGAACATGACTGACTGACCACTGAGGTCTTGGCTGAATTAAAGTTGTTTTTTGCCACCATTACATGCGCAAAAAGACAACATCCACTCTGCGAGTTATGGTCAGATCATGGTAGACCCAGGGCTTCCATCAGGTGACTGACCGAGTTGTGAATTGATTAAAGTTTTCAGTCATACAGGTGAACCTGTCTGAAAGCTGAATTATGTCAGTTGGATTTCTTTCAGGCTGAAGAAGCTACTTGGATACACAGCAAAATGTTCCTATCAAGGAGACAGAAGTCCAGTTGACATGACTCAACTTCCAGACAGTAAAAGCTGAATCGTGTCAAAGGGGGTCAACAACTGTGTCGATGCTTAGGAGAAGAAACGCAATGAGATGTGATGAGCCCACCAAAGAAGTAGTTCAAGAAGGAAAAAGAAAAATAATATACATAACCATATCTGTTAAGAAGGTAGGAATAATCTATACGGGATTAGGTGACCATGGTGAGCACTGACTGTAATACATGCAGTACTACAAAATCAGTAATGAACCGGCATTCCTTACACATGTTTGTACTCAGACATTTTCAGTCACGAGAGATGAATACCAGTGTCAGGCTGTGAGATGTTTACCAGTGTCAGGCTGTGAGATGTATACCAATGTCAGGCTGTGAGATGTATACCAGCGTCAGGCTGTGAGATGTTTACCAATGTCAGGCTGTGAGATGTATACCAGCGTCAGGCTGTGAGATGTTTACCAATGTCAGGCTGTGAGATGTATACCAGCGTCAGGCTGTGAGATGTTTACCAGTGTCAGGCTGTGAGATGTTTACCAGTGTCAGGCTGTGAGATATA
>JABJVR010005045.1:0-13995 GCA_025773905.1 Chitala chitala | reverse complement strand
CCACCCACTGTAACTGGAGACATGCAATGTGTGTTTCGATCATTAAAATGGTATCCAAAAAACACCTCCATGATTTCCATAATGTAGCTGGGGGACTCTAAAGGTGTCAGAGCAAGTACCTCTGGTTTACTTTAGATGAAAAAACATAGGTCATGTGTCTGTAATTACCAACCAGAGGGTGCTCATTTGCATAGTTTATCTCTTGAATCGGACCAGCCTTGCCACCAGCTAGCGAAGGAAAAACGAACTGCGACGTGGCGTAAAAAAAAAAAAAAAAACGGCACCCGATGGAAAAAGCTGTCAATTGAATCGAGTAACAGCGAGCCACTCGGGAGAAAGGTGGCCGCCAGGTGGGACGAAACGAGCCAACGGGAGATCAAAAGCTAAGCGTTTCCACGGAGAAGGAGCTCAGCCTGCATCCAGCGAGCACCCTCTGCGCGGCTGTTCAGTCTGTCGCTAATAAATCACTGACTTCACAGGTTCGGAGCCCATTTCCAGTGAGCCTCACCTTCAGAAACCAAAACGTGTGGAAAAGTGTTACCCAGCAGATACATATCTGCAGGGACAGAAAAAGTAATCACACACTGGTACAGACACACCGAAGAGGTGAAAAAACAAAACCAAACACATAAAATGTGTATGTGCAAAACATACGTTAATTAGGTGAATTCCATAAAATACTTTTGCATATAAACATATAGACTAAAACAAATCGCATTGTACTCTAATATAGTATCCATTTGTACACAAGTCAAAATTAATATGCATGTACACAAAAGTCCTTTATGCATCTGCAATTTTAAATAAGAATTCCTAACAAAACGTTTAACAAATAGGCAAAAAAAAAAAAAAAAACAAAAATTTGTACGATAATTAAACCTGAACAAACTTACATTATGTGTTTCTACAAACAGGAGGTGCAGACACTCTAACAGAGCCGTCGATATTTCACACGTATCAGAGATCCCGTGACTGTCATAATGGCTGTGTTAAACCGGGACTCGCTTTACAAGAGCATCACCACGGCGATACGGCTGCGAGTCTCGATGCGGAAACCGGAGTCCTTGCAGCAGCGCTACCGTGCTTATGGGAGACGTACAGAGGCTCAATTAACTATCTGCTGGAGGTGATTATGGTTAACACATTACAGAATTATACTATACAGCACAGTAAGTCTTTAAAAGAGCAGCTGTAATTAATTACATGTACGGTACATATAGATAGTGCCACGGAACAGATTAATTGCTCAAATGCTACCGTGATTATGTAACGCAAACCACCCAATTACATAATTGTATACACTTCGAAGAAGGCCTGAAGCGCATCTGGCATCACGAAGCTACACGCTTTGTTTTCTCGACCCCCTCCTTCCCCTCCCCCCGCCTCCTGGAGGGTCTGGACAATTAAATTACATGCAATTGCAGAACAGACTATTTATTTCATTCCTGAACACCCTCGTTTACTGAAAAGAGGTGATGTGTTTAAAAGACCTCTGTCCATTATCCTCAGTGTCAATGAGATTAGAGAAGTCAAAAAACAACAACAAATAAAAACAGATTATCAAAAATACTTCTGTGAAGCTTCAGTAAGCACCCCCCCCCCAAAGAAAGTACTAAATAATAAAACCGCCTTTCTTTCCATTCATCTAAAGGGAAATGTTAAAGACTGGATTTAATTAGCGTATCCTTCTCTTCTGCCTTTGCAACAGACAGAAGAAAAAAAGATTACGCATTACGCAACCTTGTCATACTTGCAAATTTCATTCCTCATCCAGTTAATGGTAGCCACCAATTTCAGTACAACAGCAGAACATATTGAACTGTTAAAGGACCTTTAATCTTCTCTGGGACGGTCTGCTCTGTGAACAAAAAAAAAAAAAAAAAAAGAACTTTTCCACCTCTTTCTCAGTATTGCCACACTGCTGAACTGCGATTATCTGAATAAGGCATAGAGGAAAAGGTACCAACTGTAACAGCAATGAGCGCCCAGGTTATTGGCAGGATGTGGCTGCTCGCGGGAATTACAGACGCTGTACATACAGAAGATGAGAACAGCTCTCCTAATCTAATGGCTGAGTCTGACAACAAACAGGCTGACATGAGGACTTCCAGCCATCCTCTGTATGCCCAGACAATCTGAACAGGAAGGTAATTACATGAACCAAGCGATCATGCCACACCATGTGAGCGAGTTTTATCTGCACTTTAAAAGCTTGAACTTCATTATTATAATGTGATATAATAACTTTTCCAGTGCCCTTTTCTGCATTACACACTTAAGCTTAAAGGTTTTCTTGTTCCATCTGTTTTGTAAGACCTTGTCATGGCTCTTGCTGTCTTCCTTCTAGCCACATCTGTGAATGTCTGCCTTTTCATCAGCCAAAAGCCCTCTCTCGTAAAACATTCTGTCAGTAGCTTCTGCCGTAACGGTGCACCCCGTGAGCACGTAGAACGCGCTCACTGGGCTGAAGTCTTTGTATTTAAAATACAAAAGTACTGGAAATTGAACTTTAGCAACGTTCCAGCAACGTTCCCTATTTTCCACGGAATTACTCCTGGCTGACGTCTGACATAGCGCGCAACCTTACTATGCATGCTTCACTACACGAGGCTGTGCTGCCATCAACAGACACCAACTTACAAGTGACAGTGCACATTTGGGCAGAAACCACTTCATCCTCACTCCTCCTACACAAGACTCAGTCTATGCTTGTTTTCTGCTCTAGTCAATGTTAGGAACGCTTCCAAACGTCCGTACTCCGTGTTTATTCCTTGTTGCTAGCCTAAAAATGACACATCTCATTCACAAGCTAGCACCAATATGAAAAATAATTTTCCTTATGTTCCTTAATGTATTTCAGACAACGAAACCTTTGTTAAATCCTGTATCCAAGATACTGTTAGTGGTGATGTTCCAAATAGATCACAGAATGAACGCCAAAACTGGTGCTTAGACAGACACTACTTAACTGTAAATTGCGTGGTCTCCAAAGTAATAAGAACTATTTTTCAGTATGTGGCTTTATTGGTTATAATCAGTAAATACTGCAGTGTGGGCAGCACACAAAACAGCTGCGTAACAGATAAATTTATGAATAGCAGCCGCCACTGTGAGCTCAGATTGCAGAGCTGTTTCTGTGGTTTTGGCAAACACAAACATCAGGGATTAGATTATCTTTTGGCCTGTACATACAACTTTAATTTAAAATGTAGTTATTCATGCACCGTTTTTTTTTTTTTTAAGGTAATCCTCACACTGCAAAGCTATTGACGTTTGTGTCACGGTCCTTAGAGAAACACAGATATATCCCCGTTTAGGGTGGCTGAGTTCTTATTAACTGGTCAAGGGATTTTCTCATACAAAGTTACTGAACAATAATAAAGTTCTGAGATTAAACAAAGCCTGTAAAATAAGAAGCAAATCGTCTTTTTTTTGGGGGGGGGATGTGTTCGCACGAGGGAAGGAAAAATTACGTGAAGTGCTACACAGAAAACCCTCTGCTTGTCTCCATGGCAACACTCCTAGAGTTTCCTTTATTTTACGCGTATCTGCTGACAAACGTCCAAACGAAGCATGCAGCGTTCCAGCTGAAAACTTTTCTCGGCAAGCACATTCTTTGTGTGTGAAAAGCTCCCTTGCGTGAGGTTGGTGAGACATTACAAAGCTCTGCCTTCACCGCAAAGCACATGCAGGAGATGTTACTCAGGATTAAATCCGGGTCACATCTGATGAGTGAACGATGCCCATTAGCCACACACCTCAGCCAGGCAAAGCTGTCAGTTCAATTCATATTTAATATGTGAATCCTGTGACTTGTTAGTGCTCTGTGCTAAACAACAGCTACATAAATATGGATACGTGTAGACAGGGCACTTAATCATTTTTATTTTACTAAATAAATTAACTGAATTGTACAACAGGCTGCAGTGTTTAACACCATAAAGTCGGAGTCTCTCTCTCTCTCACACACACACACACACACACACACACACACACACACACACACACACACACACACACACACACACACAAACACACACATATGGTATGCAGTTGCTGCATATTGTAAAAGCTGATGATTTCAAGTAATGTTTCTCCTTCCAGGCTGGACTAAAGCCACGGCCAGAGTTCTGCCAGTAACCCAGGACTGCCCAGCGGCTAAACTGGCTGGAACTCCTCTCCTTATATCCGGGAAACAAGCCAGCAGGATTCAGACTGCCTGCAGTGGAAGTCGACGATGAAACAAAGAATAAATCACGACGGCTTCTGGATGAACTGCGCAAATGCTGGAATATTCTGGTCAAATCCTCAGTCCTGCAGCTACGAGTAAAAGCCCTTAATTTACACCTCTCGCACAATCACGTCATGCTGAACAAGCGCATCCAACGAGGGTCGCGCATCCAAGCCTAACGCTGTAATAAAACCAGGCGGAGCTTGCGTATAACACTGCCGTTACCTCAAGGCCAACACGCCAAACACCGAAACTTTGTCTGAAACACACAAAACGCCTTTCAGGAGCTGACAGTTCTGTGATTTTGATGAGCCGGCGGAGACACGGTGGGTCTGTCAGTTACGCGCTACGCCTGCTGATGCCGTCGTTGATTGGCACAAAATGGCGGATGTTCCAGATAACAGGAATGAGACAAAACTGCAGCAAAGCTGACACGAACGCTTCGTCAGAAGGCACAAAGGCACGTCGTTTCGATTGTGCGCGTCTCAAAACAGAGGCATATTCAAAGTTGCCTATTTAAGCCTCTTCATTAAGTTAAATCAACTCGCAGAATCTCTGCGTGGCTCAAAGTGACTGTCAAAGCACATTGTTGATCAAGTTCTCGACTATTAACAAGTAATCCCTTTATTGCTGAGATACAGACGTGCTATGCTGCATGCGGCAAAAGTTTGCGTTTTCACTAGGCCAGCAGCAACAATAACTTCACTAAGCTGAAGAAAAGACTTTGTACTGCACTGTTTAGACTGACATGTTCAACACTTAGGGATTTAACGGCCGTTTAAGCAGTCTCGGGCCTTGCAATGCCATTTGCCCCATAAATTACTGTTATTCTTCCAAAGCAGCCACTTTCCCACAAAAGAATTCAGTTGGAAAACAAGCCCCCGAAGGCTTTGTGTGAGATGTGCATGACCTCCACAAAGTGTTATTACCAACCAAAAATAAGAATACACTCAGTCATATGGACAGTCATCTCTAAGGACTCTGACGCATACCACTGCACTGGAGAAAGTCAAGGGTGACCACAATAAAATGAGTATAAATAAGCAGAATGAAGAGGCCTTTTGTGGTCGGTTAACTGCTTTCTGGTAGTTCCCAGAAATCTGGTAAGTTGAATTCTTCAGTCTAGGCAGGGAGAGATGCTTTCATAGAACCTACGCCCTTCCCACTAAAACATCTGCCTGTGAATCCACCCTTATCCTCCTGGGGGTTCCTGCCATTTCCAATCTCTTCATGGGGGGCCTCTATGGGAAGGCAAAATGGGGACACCTATAAACTGCTCACTGACGCAGTTTGCTCTGCAGTCGCAGCATGCTGAAGGACACCCCGGTGCATGCCTCAACATTTTCACTAAGACATCCCAATTCTCCCTTATGAGAAACACCAGCATGGGCCACCAATGGCCAAGCTACTCCAAGCTGTAAACAAATCTATGGTGATTACACGCATACATGCTCACGAGTGACAGGGAGACAGACAACCGCAGCGTATCCTTAAGTTTAAACGAGCATTTCCCCAGGATCGGAGCGTACAAACCACCATATACTATCTTAAGTACCATAATCAACAAGCTACAACCAGGCTGCACTGGGCATTGTACCTCAGTCATAACATGCCAATCAAGGGCTGATAAAACCCTCTGCTGCATGTCAACAAGAAAGATGCTCTTTGTTAAGGTGACACAGTTATTTCCCTGTGGATGAACCAAATGTTACACTGCATGCAAGGTAATCTGCAACACAGCATCTGTAATTAGTTCTTCAGAGGCCCACTGATCAAAGAGCTAACACTACACTGTGTGTGTATTTATGTGTGTCCCAGTGTCTATAGGTTACACTATGTTGTTGCAGTGAAGTAAGAACTCATTAACTGCATCAAAGTCCATAGATTACCAACAAAGCAAACTTTAGGTGGTTGTGTGTTTGTGTGTGTGTGTGTGTGTGTGTGTGTGCACGCCAGTGTGCGTGTGTCTGTGTGTGTTTCCATGAGTGTGTGCATCTATTTGCGTGTGTGTCTGTGCGCGCCTGTGTGTGTGTGTGTGTATGCATGTGTCTGTGTGTGTCTCTGTACGTGTGCATCTATGTACGTATATCTGTGCGCGTGTGTCCGTCCGAGTGTCCGTATGTGCGTGCGCTGGGAGACATTTCTGCACAGTGAAAGAGTGCTGCAGTACACTGAGATTCGGAGCGAGACATGCCCCCCCCCCCACATCAGCCTCTGGCTGACAGGGGTCGAGCTGCATTGCAGAGGCAGGAGCTCTCACGCCTGGCTACAGAGCAACGAACAGTGAGCAGCCCACACCAGAGGAGCCAATCTCACACCTCCTATCGCCGTGTCAGCTAACAGTAAACGTAAACACGCCAATTCTTTTTTTTTCCAGTGCACAAAAAGCCTTGTGTTTCTCTGCCTAAACATCTGGTCCAACGTGGACCTCACCATCTGACCATCCATCATACAACTCCATCAGCTGTGCATGCACAGGACTAACTCACCATTCCAGGACAGCCAACTTAACTTCTCCCCACCCTGTGACCCTCACGCTATTTAACACCCAAAACTCAGGTCTGCCCTGAACACATGGCCTGAATCGCCCTTGTGTTGCACTCCAGTTACAACAAGTGGCAGTTAAAGGGGTACAAAAGCCCCTGCTACAAATGTCACATACAGAAGAGGGGACTTTTCTTCCTGCTTGGCTTGTGTGGCGTAATGTGATTAAAATAGAAGCGGCGAACGGTGGTTTTAAATTAGAAATGGAGCTGCTATAATTAAGGCTTAAAGTCGTGGAGCTAAAATATCCTTCTAATTAAGCCTTTTCCCCTCCCCCCCCCTCAATGCAGCCCAGTTCTTCAATGCCATTGTCAAGGATTTGTCGTGCCAGAGTTTCTGGGCGATGGTGTGTGTGTGTGTGTGTGTGTGTGTGTGAGAGAGTAGGGGGGGGTTCATGAAACCAGTGCCCCCCTTCCGTCGCCCTGAGCAGCGGGGTAGTTAGGTGACCTTCAGCGGCACAGCAACCGCTGGCACCCGGCAGCTCGGTGAATCACTTTTAATGAGGCTAGCGGCCCATTAAGGCACTGTTCACACAGCACAGAGGCTGCGAAAACAAGGCTGCTTAATGACATCAGAATTAGTTAGGCCCCATAGGCTAATTAATGCTGCAAAAACCCTGCAATACAACCTCTGCAGATACACCACTCCCTTGTACCCCACCCCCCAAAAAATGTTTGGCAGAATGACTGTTTCTCATCTGTGACTGTTGACATATGCAGTTCAAAATTATTGCCTTAAAGATCAAAAGCAAATGAATATCTTCCCACAATCCTGTGCGGGTCTTTGTCTACTGTAAAAAAATAGCCAGACAGTGTGAAGCTATGACTTTACATAAATATTCTATAATAAAATTGCAAACATTTCTCTGTTTTTGTAAGATGTAGCTAAATTAATATAACAAACTGAAGCAAACATTTTTCAGACAAGTTAGAATGTATTCTCTGTTGATTTCTGTTTGCTGTCATGTTCTACAAATAGGTGCTGATACACAATCATCACAAACAGATGACATTACACAAAGGACCAGGTACACTCACCCAACGGAATGGCAATGGGGATCAGGAGGCCCTCCACGGGGGTCCGCAGGTCCTCTGGGTCATTATACCCTGCTCGAGTTGGGCTGAATACATACTGGGCATGTGGGCTGAAGGCACGCAGTGGAGGGTTATGGGACCGTCCTGGAAAAGGGCTTGTCTGCGTTTTGGCCGACTTCACCTTCACCCCTGCGAGACGTCAACAAGAGTGATCGGCTTAATTTGTCTGCTGTTCAATCATTTGTATTACATGAAGACACGGCCAACACTTGATCAACGTCCAAAGCAACTACAGGGTTAAACTAAGCCACAGCATTCAAACGCAAAAAAAAAACTGAAGAAAACGAGTGCATGCATTTTAGTCCAAGTACAGAATTGGTGCAGTCTTAAAATCTTAGTGTCAACTTCCCCTGAGTCTACTGGTCTCTGTATCAGATTAGCTCAGACCTAACTAGGCATAAAGGTAACAACAGCAAAGTAAATTAAACGTTCTGCGGGTCAATAAACATCCATAAACACTAGGCTGTGTAATGTGGACAGCAAAACCCACATACATTAACCAGCCAGTGACCTGTGCCAAAAACATCATAGCCACTTTTTTATGTTCACAAAGGTTATTATAAAAAAATAAACACTAATATAAGAAAACTAGATTAGCCAGCAAGGATGTCAACCTACTGCATTATGTAAAGTTAATAAAGCACATTGATGACTGCAATCACCCAACATTGCAGACGTGTTGAGTACGACACAAAGACTGTGCTGCTCTGTTTAGTGTAGAACAACACAAGTCACAAGCCACAAACACATATCCATTTAGGAGCTCTCAGAGAGAGACAATATCAATTGAAATGATGCAGATATTATGAGCTCAAGGCCTTGCTAAAAACAGGCACTCTTTCATTTTCATGCGTTCCACAGGACTACAGATAGCCATCTGGGGATTCTAATTAATAAGTGCTTTCTTCACACTGATTCTAATATGTGAACACACACGGAGAAATTATCATAAATATACCCATATCTGGCACTAGGCGGTAATACATCCTGTAATGAAAGTCTTCTGTTGGCTGCTGAGCCCAGATCCGCAGAGGAAGCTGAACACACTACTAACCACAAAGATGCCCCCCGATGTTGAAGACGTGAAGAACGCATCTATGTGTGCATCTGTGTGTACATGCCTTGCCATTATTAGTTACACACCTTTTACCCTTTCCACAACTTTTGGCCGTGGACCTTTGGATCTGGGCGAGGGGGAGCGGAGCCTCAGATAGGGGCTGCCCTTCAACGTTCTCCGATGACCCTCGTACAGCGCCTTCCCGTAAACCTTCGTGAGATGCTCCTCGTCCATTCTCTCACCCTTTGTTGCTCCAAGCGGCTTCTAAAACACAAATAAAGGCGCTGTGACCAAAAAGAAAAAGTGTCAATTACAGCACCGGCGTGTTAAAGCTGCGACAGCACAGAGACGTGTGCTGTCGATGAAAAAAATGTTACAAAACTGATGATGTGACACAACTGACAAGGAGAGGTATGACAGTTCTTGGTTTTGACATTTATCAGCTGTAGCCAGTCTATTAATAACACAAAAAAGAAGTACGTAACAGCAAGAGAAGCAACTGAAGTGTATGCAGTATTCCTACCATTTGTACATGTACAGTTACCCTTCACCTACCGCTCACACCAATTGTACATGTGTACAGTTACCCTTCACCTACCGCTCAGACCAATCGTACGTGTGTCATTCTTCCCTTAATTAGTTAAACTGATAGGTATTCTTTTTTTTTTTTTTTTGCAATTCACAATATATGACTGATGATTCTCTGGGTTACTGTAGTTGACAGGTGTCACACAGAAACAAATTTAAAAGGGTTAAACTGCACAATATGGAGTCAGTAGTCAATGCTTACAGTCAATATGAGAGGTAAGGACACTGAAGCAGTGCTGGGAAATGATTAGTTTACGCAGTGCACACCTGACATAATAAGGTAGGTGTGAATCAAAGTTACAGCTATTTTTCCCAGTGGGATTAACCAGGGATTAACCAGGGTACATTTCAGGAATTGACAGCACTTTTTGTTGTGGCTAAATCCAAAAAATAAAGCTAATTGCAGATGCCCGAAACTTACCATTTGCTCTGCTTTCTAGAACTGCTTGGTGAAACTGCCTGGTAAACAACTTCCTGAACTTTACAAAACAAGATCTTTTTAATTGCCACACTTAACACCCCATCTTCTGAGAAAGCTAAGCAGTCAAGACCTCCAAGTCATTAACAATACAGCACCAGTACAGTGCATTCTGCAGTCATAAAGCACAGTCTTCCACTTATGTTTAAACACCTGAACGGCGGCAGCAGGTGGCGCAGTGACTAAATGATGCTAGAGCTTCTACCATAAAGGCTGCAGGCTCACGTTGCAGAGCACCACTGCTACAAATCTGTCTTACCTACCAGTAAGAACAGGGAAAATTACAAGCCTCACTGAGCAAGTGTTCATTAGTAACAAAACAACGTTCATAACCATGCGTGAAGCTCATAAACGTGAGGGAAAATGTCTTTGTATGCTACATTTAAGATTGTATTCTGGAGTGATAAGATTTTTAAACCACACTGAGGTCCACACTGTGCTTACTGTAAAACACAGCCAGGACGTAAACGACCACTGTTTAGCACCTGCTACTTTCAGTACTGTCAGTCTGCGATTACAGCGATGACGCAGAGGCGACCCCGTGGCAGGACTAATCAATCAGCCAACGTGTCGAAAGGAGCCGTAACCTTGGAATGCTGGGTGTTCATGCAGGGTCAGATAAGCAGGCAATGAGCAAACGGTTCGGAGTCTGCACTCACTCCATCAGATGAAGTCAGAGAAGTCACTGAACGGGCGATGGGATCTCTGGAACCTTGAAACTACACCCATGTTTTATTGTTCACAAAAAAACTAAAATTTCTGAACACGATGCTTGACTGGGGGTAGAAACTTAACAAAAAAAATATGTAGGAAGCATTTTCAAATTCAAAATATTCCAATAAAAATTTCAACAAATAAATCCTTGAAGCAGAGAAACAATACTGGGTTTGCAAGCCAGGAAAAAACAGTAATAACAAAACACCTTTCTGTGGAAAAATATCTGGTAGGAGGAAAGGAAGGAGGGTCAGGTGTGATGGTTAAACATGGAGAACAGGAGAAACGTGGAGCGTGTGACGGCGGGCAGCGCTGCTGGAGTGTGTGACGGCGGGCAGCGCTGTTGGAGCGTGTGACGGCGGGCAGCGCTGTTGGAGCGTGTTGACTCACAGGCTGTGCCCTCATCCCTTTCTCAGGGCGGCCAGGAGGCCCCTTCAGCATCCCGTTCCGGTCAGTTTGTCCTGGAGGCCCCTTTAGCATCCTGCTCTGGTCAGCTCGTCCTTGGGATGCCCTCTGCATGGGGTTTCCTTCTGGTTGCCTGGGCACGCTCTGACTGGCACCTCGGGCTCCTCCACACTTCGTGCCCTTCGAGGCTTCGTCGGCTCCAACACCTTTGTCCTTCTCACTTTTTGCTGTTTCTGCCTGCAAAACACAAGGAGCCCTCTTCTGAAACACTGGGAAACAAGCAACCTTCTATTAAATTAACAGAAAGACCCTTTGTCCAAGAAATCTTTTGGAACTATATGACTAAAGTAATATAATAATAAAAAAATAATAATTAAAAGTAAAAAAAATAAAAAATAAACAGTGGAAGCTTTTAAAATGTACAGAAGGATGGTATGATGAAAAAAACCTAAAAAACTAAATTTCAATAAGCTATGTAAAAAACACTTTATAGCAATAAAATATGCATAATATGCACAGAGGAGATTTCAATAATGTCGGTAATTCGTTTGAATACCTGCAACCTTATGATATCTGAAAAAACTCATGATTGGGTGAGTAAAATTGCAACAAATGCTTCTAACTTAAATGCTAACGTACCAATAAATGAATTGTTACTGATATGCCATAAAACAATTAACAGTACATTTACATTTTTTCATTTGGCAAATGCTTTTATCCAAAGCAACTTACATATTCCATACATGTTACAATGAGCTAGCACTGAGTGTCTTGCTCAAGGACACGCCTGGTGGCTGGGCTGGGATTCAAACCGGGAACCTTCTGCATCCCAGCCTGATGTTCCACCCATTCAGCCACCAGGCCGCACCAATGACCCTGACACATCCCTGCTAGCTCTCATGTCAGGAACAAGAACCCAGCACAGTTGAAAAATTCCTCCATTTAATTTTCATTGTGTAGAGGGTAGACACGCAGGAAAGGCTGCCCCCCCCCCACATTTTCAAGCCATGCCTGCTGTTCCCCGGGGGTTCACAGCAAAGCAAATCGCCACCAAAACACTTCCTGGTTCACCGAGCTTTCCGAGGGCTAAGTGAGCCTAAAACACATCTTCAGCTGTTGAAGGGACCCCAAAAGCTTAAAAAACAAAACACCGCTGCACCACATCATGATAACTGGAGGACAAAATTTAACAGACTGTAGTCCAGCTGTGTTCTATTCATGACGACAACTCAGGTGAAACCTTGTGTTGTCCAAAACCAATGCGAATTGCACTGTAACATTGGTTTTGTTCTTGTCTGAGTAATGCAATGTGCCACCTTTATACTGTAGCTCAGGCAGTTACACACAAGGGTCTGCACGCTGAAATCTTGGTTACAAACTTTATAATTAGGCTTGGCCAAAGCAAGGCCATGTTTCACACCGACTCCGTGCGTCGTAAAAAGCGCTAGTGTATTACAGATCACGCCGGCAACCTCGTGCTAAAGCAACCATCAAGCACGTTAAAGGTCCGCACGAGAACATGCCGAGGACTCCTGGCTCACCTGGACATCATTCTCCAGGGCGGCAATCCAAGCGTCCACCGTCTTCTTAACCCTGATCTCCTCAGCCGAGGCCCTGGAAAAGGACGTGTCACAAGGGGTTAGACGGCCAGGACATCGCCATGGTCACACGCTCAGTGTGGAGCCACTTCATGCAGAGCTGTAAGCCAGGAAGTCGCATACACACGCACACACACACAGGCATACACACACGCGCATTTGTACTTGTATTCAGGAACTGGTTTTTGAATGGCCACCAATTTAAAAACAAATGACTTATTTAATGAGGAAGCTCCGTCCATTACATTTAAATTGCTTGAGTATGCTTGTGTGTTACCCTCAGGCAGTGAAGTTGTAGAGAACAGAGACAGGAGAATTGCTTGCGTGTCAGAGTGGTTAAGGACACGAGTTGCGTTTCCTAGAGCAACCACTGGATCCAGGACAGACAGCTGTGCCAATAAAGAGCCCTGGTAAAAGGCAGAAGTACAATGATACAGCCCAGACACATTCATACTATTTGATTATTATTATTCTTATTCCTAGCAAGAAAAACCTACACTAGTACTTTATGGCCCACTTACCTATGGAGCGTCAACTGCAGACTTAACATACTTTATATAAAACGTGTGTATATACAATGCGTCTGAGTGTATATAGACACACACAGACACACAGACACACACACATCAATATCTTGTACTGATGACGAGATAGTCAAACCAATCTCTAAAACCTTCTCCAGCACATCTTAAAGACTTCCACGTGGGTTGAGGCCAGGACTCTGTGGTGGCCAGTTCATGTGTGAGATTCCCCATCGTGTTCAAATCCCTGTTTTTTACAATTTTAGCCTGATGAATCTTGACATTGTCAATCTGGAATATGCCTGTGTCGTCAGGGAAGAAAAAATCCACTGAGGGGAGAACTTGGCCATTCAGCAGGTTCAGATACTCAGACCAGACCAATTTAAGTAATATCTGCTAATAACACTGCCTCCAGAGGCACATGTGACTTTTTCTATGTTATATTACATTATACACACACACACACACACACATACACACACACACACAGTATATAGGTCGTGAATGTATATGAAGTTTCCTTATATAAGAATGAGTAAATGCAAATACATGTAAAATGTTTGTTAATCAACTTTCACCATTTTGTGAGCTGTGATTTGCTTGAATCTAAATTCATTTTGTTTGTTTGTTTGTTTTGTGTGTGTGTGTGTGTGTGTGTGTGTGTGTGTGTGTGTGTGTGTGTGTGTGTGTGTGTGAGAGAGAGCGGTCACTCAAAATCAATCTGAGACCAAGAAAAATATAAATTAAATAGCAGATTGAAAAAGA
>JABJVR010005044.1:0-13995 GCA_025773905.1 Chitala chitala | reverse complement strand
CTCTGGGATGGGCTCCAGGTTTCCCCGCGACCCTCACCAGGAATAAGCGGTTAAGATAATGGATGGATGGATGATTTGATAATTAATACAGTTAATAAATTAAACAATGGTGGTTATCACCGTCGCCTCACACTTCCAGGCTTGGGGTTCAATTCCCACCTTGGGTGTGTGTGTGTGGGGTTTGCATGTTCTCCCTGTGCTTGGTGGGTTTTCTCTGGATTCTCCAGTTTCCTCCCACGGTCCAAAGACATGCGGGTTAGGTTGATTGGTGTCTCTAAATTACCCGTTGTGTGTGTGTGTGTGTGCGCGCGTGTGCCCTGCCCTACGCCCTATGTGTTCTGGGGTGGGCTCCAGGCTTCCTGTGACCCTTAACAAGATTAGGTGGTATAGAAGACTATTGACTGAGTGATGAATGAATAAATTAAACAATAGTACCACATTTAGTTAAAACATTCCTATAATTTTCATTTATCCATTGTCCAGCTGTTCATCCTGTCCACACACACGCACACACACAAACAAACAAATTAATAAAGGGGACAATTTGGACTGGCCAATCCACCTAAGAAGCATGTCTTTTGGGCTGTGGAAGGAAACCCACACAAGCACGCACACACACACACACACACACACACACACACAGACCTCCAAGAGCCAGATTTGAAACCACAACTCTGCACGTGTGAGGCAGTGTATGTATGAGCTACTACTGAGCCACTGAACTGCCTCTTTTCTACAGCTTATTAAAATAACAATTGGCTAAATGGAAGCAAGTTAACAGGCAAGTTAAAACAAGCATACATGTCACTTTCACAAATATTCAACACAACATTCCTACCTAGGCAAACACACCTGCTCGTTTTCCTCCCATACCTGCTGCAGACCTGTATTGCTGGTTGGGTACATCATTACCTGAAACAGGATTGGCCACTTAAGTCAGATGAGCCTGAGCCAAAGCAGTAACAATAAGCAGAAGGAACCTTTTCCGTGAAGACGGTGAATGCTAGATGAGGCGTGTCTTACTCAGTCCCGAGTGTCTGTCACCTACAGGAAAGCCTTGCTCTGTCTTAACCAGCCAACATCTTGTAGAGAAACTCTGAGCCAACGGGTCACAACATTAAGTGTCTTCCACAAACTCAGATTTAAACAACGATGTTTATCATCCTACATGTATGAGTCTCCCCTCTTTGCACCATGCGGTCATCTCTCAGTCTCCCAAAAAAACTAATTAACCAAATTAACAAAAATTCCTGTTATACCTTGTCCTCAACAGAAAATTTGCTCATTTTAAGTGATCGATTAATAAAATAAGAACACGTTTTTTTTCCCTAGCAGTGAGTTTTAAACTATTTTCTAAACTGGGCTTTAAAGCAACAGGGACATAACAATCTCATTATTTATAAATGTAACCTGGACTGAGTGGGTTACATATTATTTGAAATGTCTCATTTAAAGGTACAAGAAAATAAGCCTGACGGACTGCCGAGCAAAGTGCTGCAGGCATGCGCTGGCCAGCTCACAGGGGTCTTTACAAAGATCTTTAACATCTCCCTGGCACAAGGCATCATACCATCTTGTTTAAAATCAGCCACCGTCATCCTGGTTCTTAAAAAGCATTTCTCAGGGGACCTGTGCTATAGCAGACAAGTCGCACTTGCACCAGTAATTGTGAAGTGCTTTGAGAAGCTGGTCTTGCACCACATTAAAGCCAGTCTTCCTCACTCCCTCGAGGATGCCATTGCCATCACAATCCACGCTGTATTAGGAACAGTGGAACAGCTGTGTGATGATGCTCTTCATTAACTTTAGTTCAGCCTTTAATACTATCATGCCAGATATCCTAGTTGGCAAACTGCTTGATTTAGGTCTTTCTTCTGTGTTCTGTAGCTGGATCAAATAGTTTTTCACTGATGGGTCATAAAGAGTTAAAACTGGGCCCCACATTTCCTCCCTATCCTGCTGAGCACCAGAGCCTAAACTAAGGCTAAAGAACTGATACTGGACTTTAGGAGGAAATGTGTCACAGACCTTCCACCTCTCTGCATAAATGGGACATGTGTGGAAAGGGTGCAGACTTTTAAATACCTGGGAGTCCTTATATCCAAGGACGTCTCACGGTCATGCAACACCACAGCAACCGTCAAAAGAGCCCACCAGAGACTCCACTTCCTGTGGTTGCTCAGGAGGAACAACCCAGAGAGGAAGTTGTTGGTGGCCATTTCCTGCATGACCTTTGAAAGCCTGCTTACATACCGTATTTCTGTATAGTATGCAGGCTGCTCAGTGACAGAACAAAAAAGCCCTGCAAAGGGGAATCAATACAGCTGAAAAGATGACTGGCTGCCCATTACCCTCCTTGGAGGATGTGGCCACCTCACGTTACCTAAACAGAGCTGCCATCATCACTAAGCACTGCACTCACACTGGCCACCACTTTTTTGCACTGTTGCCCTCTGGCAGGCGCTACAGGACAGCTACAGTACAGCAGCCAAACTGAGGGACAGTGTTTTTCTCAGAGCCGTTAGCTCACTAAATAAACAAACGCTAATGTGTATTTTATGTTACTCATTCATGCAGCCATATTTGCACTGTGGTGTTATTTTACATTTCTGATTTTATTTATTGTTATCCTGTGTTGGTGTTCTACATTTTAACGCATCATTACAGTACAAATATTCATTTCATTGTGTACAAGTATACAACGACAGATTGTGGTTCTGGTAAATTGGCAGCTGCTATGTGAGTGTGTACTGTGTTACCTTTGGTTGGCTCAAAGTCCATGAACTGTCTTAGCATTTTAGAAAATAAAGTGACTGATTAATTTTTAGTGAGTTTTCTGTAATATACAAATCAATAGTTTTTCAGCTTGCATTTATTTCAGGATTTTCATTCAGATTTTTAACTGCAGGTCAAAGGCTTTTTTTTCAGTAGTAAAAATTAATTTCACTTGTGGAAGAGTCTTCTCAAAAATTGTACACAATGTATTGTGAATAACTTGTCGTGTACAAAGTGTGTATTATGTAACACATCTTAAAGCATACACTTAGTTGTCAGCTGTTAGGTATGTAAAACTAATAAAAATGTGAAACATGTTTTGAGGTAGAAACAATAGCGCTTTGAGTGGTTAGATGATGGTGATGACCTTGACTTGGCAAACAAAAATCACGCTGAGGCTCTCAGGTGACCCTGTGTATTTCTTTTTTACAGAAAGAGGAAAGCAACTTGCCGAGACAACCAAAAGGACAAAAGGAAATTTCCTGTACTAGAGAATGAAAAAGACAGAGTCATGGAGAGAGAACAGGATGGAGTGGGGGATACAGAGAAAAGGTCAACATCGGGTGGGAGTGATGGAGGTGTTGGTATTACAGATCTCTGTGGTTTTGACTCCAAGGACATGCCAGGTCATGAGACAAAAGAAGATCAAAAGAAGCAGGACCAGATCTCCAGCAGGGTTTGTACTCCTGCCCTGCCAGAGGCTTGTAATGTTCCCTGTCCTATTACTGAGGACCAGAGTTCACACCCCTTCTCCTCTGAGGGCGTGGATCAGGTAACAATGTGGCAGAAGGTAGCCCAGCTGGAGAAAGAGGCAGACATGCTGCGCAGGGTTCTGGGGGCAGCCACTATCCATCACAATCCCATTAATGAGGAGTCCTGCCACCAGGAGTCCCCACAGCTGTACTCAGAAAGCACAGGAGCTGCCAGAGAGATGCTCGGCCTGTCGAAGGAGCAGGACAAGTACAAAAAAGAGGTAAAAACCAGCGGCTTTTCTTATTCTCTCTCAGTGTAACCAAATAGATGTTTATTAAAACATTCAATGTAATATAGGCATATCACTGCACAGTTTGACAGAGTTGCAAATTATTGAACACGTTTAATATTGACCTGAAGTCCCAAAGTGCTGTATGATCTTTTCCTTAATAAAGGTGTCAGAATTACAGCAGAAGTGTGCAGAGCTTCAGGAAGCGTGGGAAAAAGACCACCAGGAGCTGCTAGTGTTGCGACACAAACTGTCCGGTGCACAGGATGAGTTCAGTTGGGGGGAAAAATGTGCAAAGCTACAGTGCCGTGACCTGGAGAGGCCTCAGGTGGAGAAGCAGGAGCTAAAGGGGCAGCTGAGGTCGGAGGGGGGGAGTCATCACCAGCAGAAGGACGTCCGGGACCAGGGAGTGAGCACGCTGCTGAGCTCCCACGAAAGGTGTGGCCACACACACGTTTAGATACTCTGGTACAGACACACTGACAGCTTGCCCTCCTGCTCCTATAGGCTCATCTTTCTCTTTCACCTGCAGTTCTTACAGTCTTCCCCCAGAATGTCATCTGTTCTTAAGCTTTTCAGTTTTTTTCCTTTGTTTTATTTTCCAGGTTCCTTGCCTTGCATTCCACTTGGCTCTGTTTTCTGTTTTAAATTTTCACTTTGTGTAGTCATGGCAGCTGAGTGCATCTTACACCTGTCTAATACTGAATGATAATTAATTAAGGTAGTGGTTATCACCTCTGTGCTTTAAACATTTTTATCTTGGATGAAATTTTTCAGCCCTGTCTATTTATTTATAAACGACTGACATTATGGAAGCTATCACTGCAAAATAAGTTTGATAATTATTTGATTGGTTAATTTTATATTTAATTCATATGGCCAGTAGGTATTAGTATATGGTGTTGTAATAGTTTCAAATACATTTCGTGTTATTTTATATACTGTTTTTCAAAATGCATCCATTTAGTAGTCAACCAAAGCCCAGACTCTGAAAAGAAAAGGGTTTTGCCTATCAACACAACTGTTACTGTATCAGTAAGCACAACTGACATAATTAGGAACGCAATGAAATGTTTATGCTTCGATTAATAAAATATTGACCGTTGGCACATAGCACAACGTATGAAACACGTTGTCAGTTTCCGAGCAGCGAAAAGTAGTTTCCCATTGATGTCCCTGAAAGTGAATGCTGTGTTGCGCAGCACAGTTAATTAGCTAACGTTGATTGAGATCTTTTAGATTACCTTTGTGTATGAACCTAGTTATCCGGATCACAGCATTTTATATAATCTGTTCCCTGTTCTGTGCCCATCAGCGTAACTCTTCACCGTCTCCGCGAAGTCAGACAGAACGTGGTGTCCCTGCTCTCATCCATTCTGCCTCACCTCGACCTGCAGGGTATAAGCTTTGACACCGATGATGTGGACAACATCCTTCGACAGATCATTGAAGCTAACGGGCTCCGATGAGATCTTTGCTGCCCCCGCGCCAAAGGTGCAGGTGCCACTGTGCTGAGCACTTGCAGACACTGTCAGGGTGTTGTGGTCAGATCGCAAAACTAAACCGCATGCTGTGCCAAAGGGGCAGCTCTCATTGTCATGTGGACCTGCAGCAATCACTTCCTCTACTGTATGCTTCCATCACATTCCCAGTTCATGGTCCCAGCACACAAGAGCTCTCAAATGTGTACTTTATATGTCTGACCACTTCAACTGGTAATGGCAGTTTTAGTAAAATCAATGAGCTAGTATTGACTGTCGTTAATTGTTATAAAATGAAGTTACTGTAGGTCACAACATTAATTTTATAACCACTTTCAGATGTATATAGAAATTTTTTATCAAATGCAGTTTCAAAATGAGATTACCAATTTTTACCATAGCATCAAACATTGTTAGTTACTGCCTGCGAGTCAAACTTGTTTTTAAAGTTTTTAAAATTTATTACCACTTTTTGGAGTAACCATTTATTTAAAGGAACACACCTCCTGTAAAATGGTGCCATTTCCTCTGTTGGTGCACTGGTGTTGTATTTCTGTTGGAACACCCCCTACTGACCACAACATTATATTCCAACCTTCTCTCCAAGCATAAAGACCCTAATGGTTACGAACAAGTTGTGTAAAATCATACCATTATGCATTTGTCAAAATAGCTTACACAAGAATTCTTACACTATTTACAAGTGAACTACAGTTTTGATTGATAATATAAAAATTATTTCAAATTGTCAAATTGGTTCTGCATAACCAAAAGAACTCTGCAGTTTGGGAAGACTTTACATACTTGAACTTATGCAAAGAAGAGTATGAAGTTCAAAAGGCACTTAAGCCATTTAGAGAGACGAAATGATTTGGGCTGTTATCAGTTTGTTAGTTAACATGACTACATTTAAGAATAAAATTTTAATTTAGGCTTTGAATGTGTGTAACCATCTTACTCTGTACATACAAGCTGAATTCAGATGATCATGAAGTACTAAAACGTTATGGCTCACACCAACACACAATTAGCTGGGTGGGCCACATGTGCTCAGGACATACACATGTTTACTGATGTTGTAGTTAGATGTTGGCGTAATACAGTTGAAGCAGAGCAGGACCTGTTTTGAAGCTTTCAGTGGTAGACAGCAGGCTGGATGTGTGGGTAGTGCGGGCCGTTTATTTTCAGAAGGCTTCTGTCAGACTTCATAAAACTGCTAACTGCCTAGATAGGTTGTCTTTACTTTGCTGGTAGAAAAAATATAGTTTACAAATTACTATAATAATTGATGAATTATTACATTCTTCATTAATCCAGCATTATTTATATGTAAATACCTAAAAGTTGAGTCATAACAACTGGACTTATTTTTAGTTGGAAATGTTTCACCAGTCATCCAACTAGCTCCTTCAGTTTGATGAAAGTTGGTTAGGGCATCCCAGAATTTATCCTCTATGGTGGCTTGTTAGCTGCACAACACATCATACCCACACAATGGGTCATTAGCTTTGGCCTCCCTGGTAGTGTGAAGTTGATGCCCTAACCAGCTGTGACTGAACTTGCTAGTTGAGTGACAGTAATCAGCTTTTTTTTTTTTGTCATTGCATACATATTGCACATACATGTCACAACAGAATTTGTCCTCTGCATTTAACCCAGGGAGGTAGTACTGTGTGTCTTGCTCAAGGACACACCTGGCTGGGATTTGAACCAGGACTTTTACCTCCCAGCCTAGTGCTCTACCCATTGAGCCACTAGGCCACCTAACAAATGTTTGTTTGTCTATGTGCCTGATGTTCTAATGTGAATATGGTGTAAATGCAAAAGTCTCATCCTTCTTCTTCATTCTTCATGAATATATTTAAACCTTATTTGTAATAATTTTAAGACTACCATCCTTCAAAATGATCCGATTACCTCACTACTAGACATATCTTTGACCTTTGGAACTGCAGCGTTGGAAGACATAATACTGGATGGACCTTGCGAAATGTTAACCTTTAGCAAGCCAGTTATACATGAATTTGACCTTTTTACCACCACAAGGCAGAAATGGACTTGCTAGGCTGAGCTATGACATTGCTGGTACATGTGGATCAGCCTGTTAACGCCAAGGTGACAGTTCACTGGAACACTTAACAAATATGATTGGAAGGTCATGCTGTCAGTCGATTACTAACAGATAGAGGACAATAACTGCATTTTAGTGTGTTGCTACATTATTTGGACTTACACATTTGAGTTGCATTATAGTAATTCTGGGGGGCTTGGTGGCACAATGATTAGCATCATTGCCTTACACCCCCAGGGCTGGGTGCCCAAATCCTACCCCTGGCGTGCGTGCGTGCGGTGCCCCCATGCTCCCTCTGTGCCCCGGGGGCCTCCCCAAAATACCCCCAGTCCATAGACATGCATTATAGAGTGATTTACCCATAGTATGTGATTGTGCCCTTCAATGCATTGGCACCCTGTCCAGGATGTCCTCATGCCTTGTGATTTCCCTGGGATAGGCTCCAGTTCCCTATGACCCTGACTGGCTTGGTAGATGAATAAATAGTAATACTTTGACACAATGATCTCATCAATCAATAAAATATTTCCTAGATAAGAAAGAACATTCAAGTACATATCTGTAACCACACTGTTGTGAATATCAATGCGCACAGACAGGGTGTATTCAGACACCTTCAGTTTTTCGCATTTCTTTATGGTGCAGCCTTAGGCTACAATATTTTAAAATGCATTATTTCCCTCATGAAGTCAATAACCCTAAATGACAAAGTGAAAACATTATGCTAGAATTTTTAATTAAAATTTAAGAAAGTAAAATATCACTGACACAAGTATTCAGTACTTTGTTAGGGTGCAACAACATAAGTTCTTATGATGGTGGCTTGTTCAAATGTGCTTTTATGCTTATTAAGATGGTTATTTAATTTACTGGAGAACATTAACTGTAGACTACAGCATTTTTGTATTTCAGATACCTAACTGAATTTATATGTTTTGAGTAAATGAATCTAAGTGAATGTACATTTCAGAGTTTAAAACTGAATTACGGTCATTTTCCAATATTTATTTTGTGAAATTAGGGCCCTTCTAAAAGCAATGAACATATTGGAATAACATATCACAGTGACTAGAATTATTACTGGAAGCAGAAAGTACAACTGTATAAGTCCTGTACTATCCTCACTCCACTGGCTCCCTGTTTAAGACAGAACCATTGGTATATCTAATGGAGCTGATTAATACATATACTCCAAATCATTCCCTATGATCCCAGAATGCAGGCCTTCTTTTTTATGTTTGTCCACACAAAAATAAAATTATTGGCCCTGGAGCTTTTAGTTGCAGAGCCCCTAGTCTATGGAGTAGACTGCCTGGTTACATGCAGGATGTCGAATCAGTCTCAGTCTTTAAATCCCAACTGAAGACATACTTTTTGGATTTAGCATTCCCACAACAGTCTCCACAGCTTGCTGTAATTACTGCTGCTGGTGCTGCTGTACATGCCAAGATAACTGATATTTTGCTATGGGACTACCAGTGTTGGTGTTATTTACTAACCCTTCTATACAGTCTTTCTTTGTTCATATGTGTGCCCAGTGCCCATCTGGGCACCATCTGAGCAGGATGCCTTGTTAGAGCTGCTGACACCTAGTGTACCCCCTTAGATGTGGCCTTTGCCCAAGGGACACCATGTGCTTGTTGAGTGTTTTCCCTGTGAATACTGAAATATATGGCATTACAACAAATTTCCGAACATGATCTCACACCAGAATGTAAAATTCAGCCCCTGTCTAGCCTTGATGACTCCTCTTTTTACCTATGTGTACCTTGACAAAACATTCGGTGTCAAAGTGCCTTTCATGACAGTCCATAAATCAATAACTAAACAAATACTGACCTGACACATCTACAGAAAAGGAGCAAAAATTACATTTGTTTACAAAAATATTTTAAAATGTTGTAGGGGTTGGTCAGGTCCCCATACATGTTGATTGGTGTGAAAACACTGTTGTTTGTGCGCTGTAACCTGTATATAAAGTTATAAGACATTTACAGTGCTAAGTGAGCAGCCCTTCACACTGAGAAGAATGACCTGTAATTTGTGCCTGTAGAACAGCGAACATGCATGCTTATCAAATCACAATACATTTAATTTGCAGGATGTATAAAGATAAGATCAGAAAACACAAAAACATTAAATAAGGTGTTTGGTCTCCCATGTGTCAGAATGGCTCTGCCTGTGAGGGAAAGAGTACAGGAAACCAAGAACAGATGTTGTCCTAGAGGCCTAACCCATCATTAGTGCATGCTCACAGCTTCATACAGGAACAACGTTACCTGCCCCATTAATATTTATAACTACAAAGAAATTTGCATGTATGTGTTGACTGTTTAATGGTCCTCTGGTGGTTCTACGGTGGCTTCTCATCCTGTTCCACTGACTGTGAAGGTGCATCAGGAAATCACCTGTGTGAAGAATGGGTCTGACTTGTGTTAAGAAGCAGTTCTGTGAATTATTCCCCACTTTATTTGTGCTATAGATATAGAAATAGAATACACAAGTAAATGTTGGCGAATAAATATATTAAATGTAATATAATTGCTTTCAGTTTCTGGCCTGATAATTTGTCCTGAATTGCATAAGTAAACGCAGCCTTATCAATGTTAATGTTGTAGACACAACCGTGTGATATTCTCAGAAAAGATTCCCTTACTGGTTGCAGTTTGTTCACTGTATGGGTACACAAAATTATTTTCATGAAAAATTCGGTGACTATTTATGGATAGTAGTAATAGCTTAGTACTAACCCCATTACTTAAAAATAAAATCTACAATTTACGTGTACATTTATCCATTTAACAGTCGCCTTTGTCCAAAGCGACTTACAATGAATAAGAGTACACGTGTAAGCTAGGTCAAACTATCAGAAACACAATATCAAATTCTTTTTTTTTTTTTTTTTTTGCTAAATTCGTGGTCTAAAGGTCGATTATGTAACACAATTAGTTGTACCTGTAGTTTCCTCCCTCTCATAAAAGGGACAAATAAACCGAAACATTAGTGGGATCTCTATGAACATTGTGCTGTTGCTGTCGCCACGTCGCCTACTTTTATTAACAAATGAATACAGCTGCACAAGGACAACGGATCCGATTGTATTGTATACCGTATTAATTAATTAAATAAACATTGTATAGCACTTTGCAATAACGATTACTTTGCCACGATTTCACGTCATGGATAAAGGTAAGATTACACACACACACACACACACACACACACACACACACACACACACACACACACACACACACACACACACACACACACACTGGTACTCCCATAGAAAAATATCACTGTTGTGCTGGCATGTACAACATATGCGTGTGCTAAATTTCATATGTATATAATATGTATCTTTGAAAAGAAAAAAAAATCCCTTCATTTTCCAAAGATGTTAACTGTGTTGTTATAAAGGTGGTTTTTCTTTCGTCATTGGTTTCAGGTACTAATCGATAGGTCGTAATTCTGGAAAAACAGACAAACGATTATCACAAAATGCTCCAAAACATATCAAAGCTGCACGTTACCATCATAAACGACAAAAGTTTAGCGGCGGCCATCAGTGAGTCTTAAAGTGTACAGTGTAAAGGCAACAAACTAAGGGTTTATAGTGTATACGAAGATTTTTTTAAAGCATGAAATGTAATATATACTCTGTCATATGTATCGTCTACGACATTGTTGTTTATTATAATGGATTCAATTCATTGGGGGTTTTATTTCAAAGACATTTTATAGAGTTTACAATCTGAAACTGAATGGATGAATGAGTATTTGGCTGTAAGAGTGGATGTGTATCATTCTGATAGTTTAGTAAAGTTGACAAGTTGTTTTCCACTAGTTGTTCTGTGCTTCACACTTTTAGCTCAAACTTCACTTTGAAGCCTCCAGTGGTCCCCTCAGTCCCTCACAATATGGGCCAGCAAAGACATTTCACAAGCGTACAAAAGCAGGAAGTTTATAAAACACCCTTTTTACATGTGTTCCAATTGTGTTTAGCACGACAAGCGATGACGAAGTTCTGGGAGCAGCACTCTCAGCACGCCACTGTAGAGGAGATGATGCTGGACTCCAAGGCTGAGCAGCTTACCCAGCAGGAACTGCCTGAAATTCTTTCTCTTCTCCCATGTATAGAGGGTATCAAGATACTGGAGCTGGGGGCTGGCATCGGGTCTGTTACTATTCATAATTTTTTCCATAATAGCATATATATGTGTGTGTGTGTGTGTGTGTTTTCAGTCAGCAAATCCATCCATTCTCTAAACCGTTTTACCAAATTCAGGGCTGGAAGCCTGGAGCCCGTCCCAGGGAGCGCAAGGCAGGGGGCACCCAGGGTGGGGAACCAACCCACCACAGCAAATTACACTGTAATTTTTTTAATTAATGTTAGTCATGCATACTTAAGATAAAAACAGAAAGGATTTGTGTAGTCCTGTAGCTTTCCTTTCATTGATCCAAGCCTTGCCCCTTTTTTGCAGTAGATCTGCTTAAGACAATATTAATTTGCAAGCTTGGAAGATAATTTATTATATAGATAAACCTAACAAAGATGGTTTGGTTTGAAATGCCCTCAAACATCAATGAACTTAAGCAATGTTGTATAGAAGAGTGGGCCAAAATTCCTGTTATGTTCTGATATATAAAACTGTAGAAGTGAAAGAGGGTGTACTTACTTTTTCATGACGACTGTATGTATGACAGAACATCTTGTCTCATGTCATCGATTTAATAACCCTTTGTATTATTTTAAATTTATAAATACAAAATCATTTTAAAATCTATTTTTACAAATTTTCTTGCAACCTCATTTGTATATCAGGCAACCCCACACGGGGTCATGACCCCAAGGTTGGGAACCAATGGTCTAATATCTTTCCAGGAGATACACTCAACACCTGGTAAAGAAAGCTCACCATGTGACAGCAGTGGATTTTATAGAAAAATTTGTGGAGAAAAACAAGCAAGACAACAGCCACAATGGCAATGCAGATTTCATTGTTTCAGATGTCACCCAGCTGGAATTACCTACAAAAAGGTAATCATATAACCTGCCAAAACTCTCAATTTGGAAATTCAGAGTTTACATTTTTAAATAACCTAAATGTGAATATAGAAGACATAGCATATGAACACACTGGTGAGAATTTGTGTACTATAACAGTATTTTATTGAGCAGTATACATTATCAACAGGAAGCTGTTCATAAAAATGTTATCAGTTAATTTAGTAACGTATTATTGCATGTAATAATAACATAATTTACTGTATTGACCGTTTACAATTAAGAGAAAAATCATCCAAGGATTACTGTAATGGAGTTATACCAGGCACTAGTCATACTGAAGAGAAGACAGCGTTACACAGAAAAGAGAACTAACACACATACCGGGCATACTTTCTCACATTTTATTTGCAAGAGCCTTTTTCACAGGTTTATAAAAAATGTTGCATTGTGCTCATATTTTATTGTGTCATATTTGTGTGGACAGGGTAAGAGACAATGTTGTTCAGGTTACAGGTTAGTAGAGTTTTCACCAGAGTTGTGACTGTATGTACTAGCAAGCAGTATTATTTGGCTGTTTTCATTAAGATCTATGTGACAATTCAGTGTTAGTCAAAGCTGAAAACAGATGTCAGTGAAACATCTGGTGCTCTTAATGAGAAGCATGTACTGGATATGATATACACAGCATTACCCATAAGAACAGACTATAATAACTTTATGTTGGGGTCACAAGGTGTTAGACTATCTTGATAATGCATGCATGTTAAGAAACCATTAAGAAATTTGAATCACAGTAACAAATAACCAAAACAACATAATTAATAAATAAACAGGCTTAATACCCTTCATCCTGCAGTTTTGATCTGGTCTTCTCAAACTGGCTGTTGATGTACCTGAGTGATGAGGAACTTCTGTCTTTGGTTGAAAAAATTCTCAGCTGGCTACGGCCAGGGGGTTACCTCTTCTTCAGAGAATCCTGCTTCTACCAGTCAGGTAAAACTGCTCACGGGGCAGTACATTAAATGGTTCATTGTACTGGGAATGTATGAACAATGGTATAGAATGTTTTTAAATAATGTTTGCTAATGGCCTTAGATTCTGTAATAACAGGTTTGTGTACTGTTATGATGAGACGCTGTGTCATCCCATAGGTGACTGTAAAAGAGATTTTAATCCTACTAAGTACCGTACACCTGCTGAGTATAACCATGTGATGACCTCACCTGTTTGGGAAGAAACAGAAGGGACCACAAAGCAAAATTTTGGATTTGACATTGTCATGTCAAAGGCAGTCCAGACGTATGTCAGGGTAAGCACATAAAAATACATGATGCATGTACGTGGTGCATACTTGCATCAATATATCTAACAATTAAAATATCACAGGTTATTGTCTCCTTTTTTAAAATTAATTTTATGCAAAGTTCTACAATCTTGGATTACAACTGACAGATCTACAAACTAATACTTTGGTGCCTGTTTGAATACCTTACTGCTCTTCAATTTTCTAGACAACACCCTATATATACACTAACCGGCCACTTTATTAGGTACACCTGTTCAATTGCTTGGTAAAACAAATTGCTAATCAGCCAATCACATGGCAACAACTCAATGCATTTAGGCATCTAGATGTGGTGAAGACGACTTGCTGAAGTTCAAACCGAGCATCAGA